>JAZBGX010000391.1:18387-33588 GCA_037414775.1 Zonitis immaculata
TATATTGAATTACAAAAACGTTAAATTTCTCAATATAGAATTGATAAATAATTGAAAGAATTTAGAATTTATGAAGATTTGTTTGAAATTACAAACTTGGGAGTCATAAAATATATAACTGTTGCAAAATTGAATGAAAATGAAAGAACACCAGAGAGGATTAAGTCAAATATTTATGAAAATTCAAATAAGAGCCTAATACTTTCTATTACGGTTGTTATTTCATAAATTTTTCCAAGTAGTCATTCTTAAATTTACAAAATCAAAATTAATTTAAAAAAAAAAGTAAAATTCAATCATGAATTACTGTATGGGAAAAAATGTGTGATAAATTTCATTCAGCATCATGCTTAGCATAGAAATACGAGAACATTAAAAAAAATATACATATATTTGGGATTCCAAGGCAATATATTTATGGTAAATCCCACTTCACAGAACAAATAAGAAGATCACAAGAACGTATCAAGATAAAAGCTGGAGTGCTATTAGACTAGGACAATGTATTCGCATATAAAACCGCAGTTTCGAATTACTCAGACACAGCGACCTCTATCTCTTTGCTCGGTTTGAGCAACAACCCATGAGCAAGAATTTTGGAGAGGTGATGGCCACTATCGAAGCATTTTAGGAAGGTCAAGGAAAAAATTATGGATTGCAAAATGCCTACTAAAGAGAGAACGTTTATTTTTAATCATCGAGTCTATTGAGGAAATAATTATGGAATGTGATGCTCTATTGGTTGCTGCAAACAGTCTCAATTTTGAGTTAGATTGAGTACAAATCTCACTCTAACTTTTGTTTGCATCAATTTTTTGATTGTTTTTTATTTGTTACTGTGGAATATATACACAAAATGAATGTTATAAAAACCTAGTATAGAGTGACTCTTCAATTTCGGGTCACTCTGTATATAGATATACTATTTTCAAGCTACTTTAATTTTTCAATTTATAGTTTCATCAATAATTAATTTATATATTTTCAGTTAATAAGGCAATTTGTAAATTTCATTAATGTTTATTTCTGTTATTCTAAAAAAAAAAACAAAACATAAAACAACTGTATAGAAAGATGTCTTAATGGCCAATTAAAAAACGGTT
The DNA here is from genome assembly GCA_037414775.1 of Zonitis immaculata. Classification (NCBI taxonomy): domain Eukaryota; kingdom Metazoa; phylum Arthropoda; class Insecta; order Coleoptera; family Meloidae; genus Zonitis; species Zonitis immaculata. The sequence goes on from JAZBGX010000391.1 coordinate 19,491, forward strand.
TATAATTAATACCAGATTTTTCCAGAGAACAGTTTACATTATTATTATTATTATTATTATTATTTTGTTTATTTAGTAATTTATTTTAAATATTAGATTTAGTAGCGCGCAATATTTTAAATAATAACCGATTTCTCACTAAACTAAATTATTGCTAATATTAAAATGATTGCATTCTTTACAAAAGGACTCAATAATTTACGTCAAATGCATCTGAATAAATTCGTTTCCTTTTGTTATTAAAAAAAATTTCATCTAAAAACGCTTTACGAATCAATGCAATTTCGACATGATGCAAATGTTATTTACATTTCTATATAGTCATTTATAATTATTATAATTAATAATAATAATAATAATAACAAGGTATATTTCATCAACTGGGATACAATAATTAAATTGTTCTTTGTCGAAAATTGTTTATTTGAAATTACAATATGGACACAACACGTAACAATCAACATTTCACATCAAAACAATGTTCAAAATTATAATTTAAATGGCTTTTGTTTTTTTTTTTTTGTTATAATTTTTGAAATATTAATAAAGTTTGCCAAGTTTCTAAATTTAAAATTAATTAATATCATAATGATTTATTATAATAGATGAACAATAATAATAATAATAATAATTCAAGAGACAAAACACGACAAAAGATAAATATTGGGCGACATTCTATTGATAGTATCAGATTTAATTCAAATTCAATAGTAGATGTTAAGTTTGTAATTGCACTTGTATTGGATTGATCAAAAATAGAAGAATTCCTATTGAACTGAACAATTTTCCAATAAATGTAATTTATAGTTACTGTTTCCTATTCGAGAACTTTAAATCGCTACAAAAATTTACAAAAAAAAAAATTAATTAGGAATTATCGCTTGATTAATTAATTGATTAATTAATAATCAAAGGCTGAAATTAAAAAATAGAATTATATAAATAGAGTACGTGTTATTATAGGAAAAATACCGGTTTTTTTTTTATAATTTTTCCAACACAATTTTCCCACAAATAAAATATTTACTATTAAAAAATTACAACATGGGAAACTTTTGCATTAATTTCAACTCTATTTTCGTATTTTTTTAACCTCTAGAGTTTATTGACAATTACGTAAAAAAAAAAAATAACTACTATTCCCCATCCAAAAATATTTATTGTTGTTTATTTACGAATTGCGGACCACTAATTATTGGAAATGTAAAAATATCTAATGCAATCTATGGAGATTGTTTAGTTCACATTTGTTTGTTCAGATTCCAGATCAAAATTACAGTTTGGATAAATTATCTTCAACATTAAATCAGTTCCCAAGATGGAATTTTCCAGATTAATTTCATATAATAACCGCAAAAACTATGAACGATTATATTATTATGTTAATGAAAATTTATCCATTATATTCGGTAATTTGTTTTGATCGGAAAATTGTTAAATTTTATATATTTGTATTAATTGTTGTTTTTTCGAAAAAAAGTAATGTAAAAAAGCGGTACCGGGACAGAGAGTGGTGTAAGGGCTTTGTACTCACAATAAAAGTGAGGAAATTAAGGAGTTGAGACTTTTGGAACATTTAAGTGCCACTGAAGCTCACGGTAGAAACCTTTCTTCCAGAGTAATAACATAAGGTGATCTTTGTGAGTAGAGAGACGATCATTTGAGCAATGGTGAGTCTGTCTTCGAAAAGAAAGGCATAGGGTGGTAGAGTATCAATGGAATAGCCATTAGGTAACACCATTGACAAAAGGGGTGCCTTATTTTGGGAGTCTTGTCCACCAATGGAGAGTAGATAAGAGCGGAGGCACAAGAGGCTATATCTCACATTCATGGTAAATGAAGCTTGAGGTTTTATAGTGCAATGAGTAATTGACTTATATTATTAGAGATAAAATTTCCAATAGTCATTTTGGAAAAATTACGTTGTTAAAACAAAAATTACAGGAATCTTGTTGGATATTTTCTAATTGCTCGATAAGAACGTGATTTTTAAACGATACAAAACCACGTTTTTTGAATAAAGTACCTAATTGATAAAAAACAGTTATGGATTAGAAAAATATAAAACAATTGAAATAAAACGTACCAGTATACGAGTTATAGCTTTCGAAATTGAAATATAATTACTATTAGCAATTTCTAATTGAACAAAGCTGGACTATACTCATTACAAATAGTTCGAGCATAGATTTTCAATTTTTCTTATCATTAATTAAAAAACAAAAAACAAAACCACTAACTCACATAAATATAATAATAATAATATTAAGAGTAGAAGAGGAAAATCTAAAACTTGATCATAAATTGTCGAGACCCCGGATTAAATCGTAGATATATAACCAACATAAACTGTTATTACAATATAAATGCTTTATCTTAAAACTAACTAGAAGTTAAACTTTTATATGCATATATACATATATTCATGTTTAATATTCATCTACTATAGCCGAATCTAAAAGTTGTCCTCTTTTTTATCTTTTGTTCGCTCTATTTTTTGAAAGTTCCATCTGAAATTTATTAGTCAGTTGTCAACAAATTTCCAAAAGTTATATATAATAAAGTATAGTTTCTCAATTATATATTGAACACTGAGTGGCAATTATTTGAAATAAAGAACTAACAATGCACTGAGAAATTTGGTGGCAAGACTGGAGGGTGAAAATTACTTAAAACAATAGAAACTATAGAAATCAGCTGAAAAAAAACAAATTTCCTTCTCTAAAAAAATACTGCAATAACTGTAAATATTGATGAAACAGAAACAGAACGATGATAGAAAATGCAATAAATGAGACGAATAAAGTTTGAATTTCCAGAGTCGGCAAATTGATAAAATTATCAATTTAAAGAAACGATTCGCTGAAAATTCGATTTTCAGCAATGTCTTATCAAATTCAAGACTGTTCCACCCTACATCTGATGATGGGGAAATACAGATAATTTTGTATTTGTCTTTGTTCAATATTCTTATTTTAAATTTGGCACCACACACTTTTGATAAAATAAAAATAAAAACGAACACAACCCAAATCGTGATTAAAAATTCAAAGTTGGAAGCGAAAAAAAACCACAACCTATTTTTCTTCGTTTGTTCTAATAGTTCACTTTCTATTATTATATGGTCTGATTTTGATTATTTCGCATGAATTCGCATCTAGTATTTGTTCAACAAAAATATATGAATGTTCTTTTTTTTCCATGATCATGCCACAATATATAATGGAAAATAATAAGTTTATGTTTTCCATTCATTTCAAATAAATGTACCTATATACTATGAAAAGTATCCATTGTTTAGTTATGAATTATTTAAATATTCCAGATTCATATGCAACTGCGAAAGTGAGCCAATGGCAATTGTTTCAGTTATCAATTTTAACAATTTCAGAAAACTACGATTTTGCTATTAACATCAAAAAATCGTTTAGAGAAAAAACTACAAAAACAGTACGAATATCAAATCAAATAGAATGATTAACAATAATCGATTTATTGAATAATAAGTAACGAATTCGCGTGAGAGTTGGGAATTTATTGAAAGAAATATCAAAGCCACACGGTACATTGCACATATAATGTAATTCCAACGAAACAAAAACCATCGAAGGGATTCTATAATTTTCTATACATATTTATCAAAGTTTTATCAAAGCAAAATAAACGATTATAAATTTATTGTAATATTTACTCTAACGAAAATTTATAAACCAAAACATAATAACGATAAATAATAAATGAAGAAAATGTTTGAATTGATTTATATTGTCAACAGCTGAACTTAAAATAAAAGGAATATTTTTCTTAAAAATAAATTAATGTTATATAGCTTCTTCTGTACAATATTCAAATATGTATTTAAAAAAAAAAAATAATAAACAAATATATAAATGCAATCTACTATAAAGATTTAAAAATAGATCAAACAAATCTACCGTGTATATATATATATATATATATATATATATATATATATATTATACAATGTGTAAAAAATGCGCTCAACTATTACATAATTTAACCATAGATAAACTATAGGGAGATGTTTTGATAGGATACCTAAAAATTATTTAGTTGAAATATTCAAATCGTTTGCCAAAAATCCAACACAGCAATATAGAGAAAGAAAGAAAAAAATAGAGCGATCTCAAAAATAATTAACTGTAAAATTAAAAAAAAAATTAAGAAAAACAATAAATTTCCAACCGACAATTTATACAAAACTATCTGAGAAAATAGGCTCGAATTATTATCAATTCAGACATCTTCAAATGTTGGGAATTTTTTTTGTAAGAACCACTGTGAGGGGGATAATGGTCCTCTTTAGTGTTAAAATTTACAAGTGTCCTATATGCAATATTGGAATTTAATTTTCACAAGTATTTGACAAAAATTCAAACATGTTGTTCATTTGAGTTCAATGTTATATTTGAAATTATTCCACTATAAACGAAAGACGAGCCCCTGTTAACCGTTTAATTTGGGCTAAAGCTAACTTGCATCGGTCAAGCAGAGGACTGGTCCAAAGTTGTATTCAGTAACGAATCTGTGGGTGACTATAGGGGCAGAGTGATAGGGCATAAAAGAAACCTTACAGAAAGACTGTGAAATTCGATGATTTGGGGGTGTAATGTTTAGGAACGAGATAGGAAGGCTAGGAATGATAGTTAATGCAAGCAAATACTCTGAGCATGCTACACGGCGAGAGCAACGAAAAAAAAAATGGTTTGAGGAGCACAACATCAGACTTCTGTCATGTCCTCTCAAACAGTACATACTTCAATATCATTCAGACATTGTGGCACCGAAGGGAGATTATTTCTACAAATAACGTCGTTTTAAATATTGGACTTTCTGGTCGTCCGAACATTAAGTTTTTAAAACATTTGTATTGGATAGAACGTACTTTTTGATTTCGTTGTGTAACAAAATTCAATACAAGTGGAAATTTTAGAAAATCATTATCGTCCAAACTTTATGTATCACGCCTCGTATTAATATGACAGACTTTTGATGTGAATAGTATACAAAAAAAAAAAAGTCGAAATTGTACTGTAATAGTATGCAAATAAATTTTTTTTTGAATATTTAAATTGCTTGAAAACTAAAAAATAAATATTTGATTAGGAAAATGAATGGAAATTATACAAAAAATGAAAATAAAATTATAAATAGGAAAAGTGTTTTAATAAAATATTATCTGGAATTTCCTGAAGTACGAATTTTCCTGCAATGCCTGATAATAAATTGAAAACAAAAAAACAAAAACAATTGATATTATCGAATTATCGGAAAATTATCTGTAAATTTATTCAGTTTCGTATATAGACAAAAGATTTCCCTTGCGGTTTTCTTTCCAATTTGAGCTGATAAAAATTCAAATTTGTATTATAAATTGATCTATAGCAAGGCAATTATTTCCGTAGAACTCCATTAAAAGACTGATTATAATAACAATCTAATGTTGAGAAGTATTCCAAATTATACTCAAGGCTATCGAATTTCGAACAAGGCAAAATATACAGTTTGAGAAAGTCGGGAAATTCAGAAAGATCGTTTTCATCCCGTCATATTTCCAGTTTTTCCAGTCACAAATCTGTACTGGAATGAACTCATTCCAGTACAGATTATTTATTCCACAACTGGTAAATTAACCAATAGCAGCGTAGTATTTTGAATAGTAACCATGACAACAGACTAATAATAAAAAAAATAACAAAAGAGTGAATTCAATTAAATTGCATCTGGTCGTAGAGAAAACTTCCTGAAAATTTCGAAAATTAAACAAAAGGTAGCTTATATTGGTTAATTAACTCGATGATATATAATATTTCAATTTTCCATAAATCTTGATTAAATAAAAAAGAAAATATTGTGTAACGAAAAATTTTCTATGAACCGGAAAATTTTAAATCTATTTTTTAAGTTCAACAAACTACATGTATTGTTGGGCGAGACCATGAAAAATTCAAGGAGTTATTTTCTTGGAAATTAGTCGGCATAATTGAGTTTTTAAATCGAGAAAACGGAGATTTTGCTTAGCAAAAGAAAAACAGGACAAACAACATTTGTCGAATTTGGTGTTAGGTCTTTAAATTCATTAATAATTAATTTGGAATAATAATAAATTTCCACATTTATATCTCAACATTTGAATATGAAAAGTTTGATTTTCTATTATTAATAATAAATAAAAATTATAATAATAATTATAATGAATTTTTCAAAAGTTATTCCACTCTCGACGACTAAAAATAGTTATATCTTCTTCGAAAATAGGTTGATATAAACTAATTTTAAACTGACAAGTTTCAAAATTTTCCAATTTTACAAATAACAAACGACCAAAGATTCAAATAACAACAACAACAAAAAAAAAAAAGATCAACACACAATACAATCACTAATCACTGTAATAATAATAAATTATTAATGTTCCTAGTAGATTTTTGTATTTTCTTTGTTCGTTTCGATTATTTTAACAAATTCGGTAACTTCCTAAATAGGTTATATGGACATTAGTGATGAAATCCACTATAAATAAGATCGTTATCTTATTTTTCTGACTCTCTAGTGTACTCCATTTTGTCCAATTTATTGGCAATTTTCAGTATATAAACTCATTTAGTATTGATTGAAGTTGTTGAGATTATCGATGAAACGATATAAATAAAGAATAAGCTCTTTTTTTTCAAAAAAAAAAAAAACAAAAAACAAATTCAGGTGAATAACCCAATCAGACATTTCGCAACAAAGATAATAATCCGAACGAGGCGGGGATTCTTAGTTTAAATTTTGTAATATATCGGAACCACCCTCAATGAATACAATGTTAGCCTTCTATTAAGCCCTTCTACCCTTCTCTTTTTCCTTCGATATTTAGGTGCATAAGGGTTAAATAGGTATAATAACGAAATAATAGAAAGCCATAATTTCAATTCTAGAAGAAAAAAAAACAACAACCACCGCAATTTTATTATATACAGTAACAGTAAAGATTGGGATAGGTCAATGTTATATTATTATTATTATATGATTTATTATATTTTACAAAAAAAAAGTATAAATAGTAACCGGTTGATTGACCTATTATGACCTAACAACATGGAAAAATTATTTAAGAAAAAAAAAGCCCTTTGACTATGTGGATATTCGTTCAAGTACAAGTTCAACAACTTGAAATCTTGTTCTCAACTCTTATTTTATTATAATAATAATAATAATAATTATTATTATAGAACGGATTATAGGTATTTATTTGAGGTTAAAAACAAATAATTATAATAATATCGATAAAAGCTTACCGGTGAATTTAGAAAAATTCGTCGAGTTTCAAATAAGAAACTTCCGGTTTGATGTTAAATATTAAGACTAACGATGATTTTTGTTGTTGTTGTTGTTGTTGTTGTTGGTATTTTTGTTGTTGTAATAATTTCCCAAGAAAGACAATGAAAAACACTTTTAATTAAAAACAAACACTAATTATATTACCCAAAGACACTAAAAACACTTAATAATTCCATTGTACGAAATTTTAAAGAAAACATCAACAATAATAACATAGTAGTACTAATGTTAATTTTGTCCCAATTGTGGCTAAAGCACAGCTTAAGAATATTACTAAGCTGTGGCTAAAGACACTCGAAAATTGTTTATTTATTTATTGAAATAAATAAAAATAAACAAAAGACACGTGATATAAATTTAAACACAAAATAAATAAGTGATATACAGCTTTATTTCTTTATATTTTTGAAAATTTAAATAATTTCTTATTATTATTATTATTATTATTATAAAAGACGCGTTTTTTATTTTAAACTTTACTATTATTATTTTTATTTAATTAATGATCGTTACGTTTCTACAACAAACAAGTGAACGACTTCGAATGATCTGGTTCTGGTTTTGTGTGCTCTCTGATGGTGGTCGACTAGGTTGTTGGCGAGCAGCTGGGGGACGCGCGCAGACGCTACGGCGGCTGCGGATATACATTTTCTTGGGATATCCATCACACACACGCACACACAACAGAGACAAAATTTTATCAATGGTCATTTTACTATAATGCGGCTGATCTATATATTTATATATAATGATTACCACTATATTTATTATCCCTTATACAAATTTCCTATCTATATACATAGATATTGGAAAGTTAATTATAATATGATAGATTTTCGAAAGGTATTCAAATGGAATATACGAGGGCTGATCCAAAACTAATCGGTAATCGGATATTTCTAGTGGTCTCAAAAAGTAAAAAAAAAAATAGGCTAGCGAGAGAGATAACACTAGAGCCGTCATTAAACAAAAATACATACATACGCCAACTTCGTTACAACTTCTAGGAGGGGACTCCTCCTTATCCTACAATTGTACGACCATTCAAATCCTACATAGGTAAGGTCACAGGTATCTCATACGACTGTATTCAGAGGAGCCTCAACTGGAAATTTAGCATCTTAACGAGTCGACATTTCACGAGCAAATCTGGAATATTAACAGGCTGATTTGCGACAATAGATCATTATGATCCTGAAACTAAATAACAATCGATGACTTGGAATTGACTGTCCTCACTGACACCATCTCAAATCAAAGTCATTATATCCGTGCAAAAGGTTGTTGCGTCCGTTTATCTGTGATTCCAAGCAATAGTTCTAATGGATTTAATGAAAAAGAAAGCTTCTATCAAATATCTCTGACTATGCTGAGCAAATAAGAGAATTGAAAGAAGTCATCAAGGAAGACAGGCAAGGCAAACTGAAAGCTGGAGTGCAGTAGTTGCACCAGGACAATGCAAACACACACAAAGCTGAAGTTATGCGATAGTTGTCATTTATTGTCAATTATTGTTCAGATCTATAGCTTCTATAGTTGCTTTCATCTCTTTCCTCACCTTGAGGAGCCGCTCAGAGGCGAGAAATAAAAATAAAATTCATTAAAACCAATTACTTATTATTATTATTGCTATTTGTTATTTTAACCGTAGGCGAGGTCGCAGATGTTTTGTCTGTACCAAAAATGTATATTTTCTTGTTTTATAAATTGCCACTCATTTGTTTAATAATAAACGAAATAATATAGATACAAACAAAAATTTAACATGGATTCATTCGAAATTGAACATTCCCAATTCGAAATGGAAATAATGACATGATAAATCCTATATCTACCATCATTTATCCGACTAGTTTTGGAAGATATCTATCTCTATCTTTATACAGTATGTCCCAAATGAGCATGTATGATTTCCCAGGTTTAGGGTGTTGTAGATGAGGAAATTAAAAAAGAAAACGCTCGAAGATTCAAAGTACGATACCTAAGGATGATTTCAGCATTGAAACGATTCGTGTGGGTTTTCGGGAAATATGGAAAATTGATAAGATTATATTGAGATGTTGATAAAAAAAAAATTGCATATTGAACAAATATCGACTTTTTTGGAGTGAAGATGAAAAGAACAATACTTAGGTATTGTTTTGATGCAGCTTGTATAATTTTGGAACTACAACACCCTAAACCTGAGAAATTATACAATTTTCTTTGGGACACACTGTACACTCATTGCGCTTCCATCCCAAGAAAATACCGATCTCAACCTAGTTTTGTTTCTTGTTAATTTACATTTTATGATTATTTTTTTCTTTTTTTCTTCTTCTTCTTATTATTATTCTCCACTCTTTTTACTGTTGACTAAATAAAATAAATTGCATACAATTTTATTTGAATGAGTGAGGTTTCCTAATGAGTTTTTGTGGAAATGTCTGTTTAGAAGTTTTCTATTCAAACGAATTCCCTTTGCAATGTAACACGAATCGTGTACAAATTGTATTCGAACTTGCAATATAACAATTTATAATAGAAAATGGGAACTTTATCAAGTACAATAAACAACTTGAATATCTTTTAATAATCGTATTAAAATAACTATTTCAAACGAAAACCTTCATTGGGCGGACATTAACCGTTTCCTCGTAGATATCCGCTCAAGAGAGATTTCACTGTATATATAAACTGTTCAATTGAGGGAAAAAAAATAATTTTTGGTAACTTATTCAACAAACTTATTAGATTGATAGATGCGGGTTAATAAATTTTGTGCTATAATTAAGTTATTATATTATCAAATTAAATCTTTATATATAAGTATAAGTAATAAAATTATGCAATAAATTTTAAGTTCAATAAAAAAGTTGGTAATCAAAAACAAAAAAAAAATTTAAACCACATAATATTTACGAGTTCATTAGCTTATAATTTTATTTTCCGCGGATAAAATTCTGTTTGTTTTTTTGGCAAATATTTGGTATTCAACAATATCATAAACAAAATTTACAGGTTTACCCAAAATGGGAAAAAAATTACCAAAATTATATTTTATTTTATTTTTTAAAAAATAATTTGATGACCTTTAAAATTGATGGCAACGTACGAAAAGATCGCTTGTCCGCAAAAAAACTAACAAACTTCAATGATATGTTGAACTCAAGGTTTCCGTTAAAACTGAGTTCGTTACAAAAGAAAAAACAAAAGATAATAAATGAGCATATTATGAGAATATTATGATCGTCAATAATAAATCGACTAAGTATTTAATTAATAAAATATTTACGAATAAAAAATTCATGGAAAAAAATTCGAAAATCTACATTAAAGCGTTCAACTATATGAGTATAAAGAAAATCCAACTACTTCTAAATTTTTAATAAATCAAAAACAAATGATAAATAATTAATGATTCGACTTACCACTTGTAATATCTTCTAGGCATCGTTGTCCAGTAGAATCGAGCAACTGAAATTTAAAATTCGTTATTAACAATAAAAATTGATGAAAGTCTAATAATAAGTTGTTGATATTTTCTATAACACTACTTTTCACAAAAAAAATTGCAACATTTTATAGTGGCATTTCCATGTTTTTCTTACAACACACAACCTAATTCCATGATAATCCCAATAAATAAAAGTCACCGAATCAAGAAAATCGGTCATTATATCGTGCGAATTGTACAATTTTCAGCCTATAAATTCGACTTATTCTACGCGGATAAGTTTTGATTATACGCGGTCGTAAAAATTAAAGCTTTTCCAATAAGTATGTCCTCGCTCGAGCCAATTTCACCAGTTTCTCTATTTGTATTGCTATATATCAATTATTCGGCATCACTTCTGAGCTAAAAATCCAAAGGCGTCAAATCACACGATCTCGACGACCATATGATTGGGGGCATTTCATCGAATGAACGATTGACCGAATTTGTCACACAATAAGTCCATATTTACGGCAAAAAACATGCTTTGGTGCAAAAGTCTAACGGATTCGATCGAATGCAGAATTGCTTTGTAGCGCGCTCACTATTGTTGACTTGTTTATTTTTAACGAAATGAGCACCGATAGCTCCTTCACGGCTAAATCTACAACAGGTTGTAGTATTTTGCGAATGCAGGGTTTAGATTCAGGATTAGATTCGCACCAATACCGACAAAGCCATTGACCCGGAAATGAAGTTTATCGGAGAAGATGATTTTTCTATGGAATTTGTTGTCGGTTTTGAACAGTTCGAGAGCCTAATCGATCACGATTGATACGATATAGTCGAATGGTTGCAGTTCTCGTGTCAGTATCATTTTCTATGGCAAGAAAACACTTTTATAGTGAATATCAATGCTAGGTAGAATTTGTGAGGCGTCTCTATACTGGCCTATGGACTGTGGCTGCTGTTCTTTTTGTTTGTTTTGTGAGAACATGACGATTGGCTGCTTTTTTGTCGTCGAGGCGTCGGAAAATTGTGGAAAGTTAACTAACCTCCAATTTTTTCGTTTATACGAGTAAAAATTAAAATTGGAATTTGTAAAATTTTGTAAAAAATATCAATCTACGTACATTCTTCTATGTGGATGAATCCTTTTCTAAACACTTTATTGCAGCAATTCTACGTTAAAAGTAAATATTTCAATGAGAATAATTGAAAAACTGTCAAAATCAGCACTTGATGACATTTATTAAAACAATTGCCAATAAATAATAAACTATTCATATCACATGGATGCTTGATTTATTTATAATATATTGTTTTCGTTCTTTTGTTTTTAATAATATTGGAATCGAATAAAAATAATAGAGAGCATGCGTTGGAAATTTGTTTTGGAAAAAACGTCATTAAAATATTACTTGAAATGATAATTCCAACGATTATTTGAATATATACGGAACTTGAATTTACTGTTTGCACGACTTAACATGCAAAAAACATTTACGTTTCATAATAATAGCACAACAATTATTATTAAAATAATAATTTAGTGTATCTCCTCACTAAAAAATTATGCTCGGAAAATATTCGATTTTCTTTTTTTTTACATTGCTATTATGAATTTCGCCACTGTCGATGAGGACGATCGTTTCCAAATCATCGATTGTTATGGATGTGGAGCTCCTTGCACCAACAAGCAGCACAGTGCCCAATTTTTTCCTCCCAAACCGGCGTGTATGATTATGAGTATTCAACTATGAAAAAACCAGAGACTAGTTATTACGAGAATTTATTGATTAATTGTTATTGAGAGAGAGAGAGAGAGAAAGAGTAGAAAGAAAAAAGGCGAGGCGCCAATATAAATATAAACAACACCTCCATAAGTAAAGTATAGAGTACAATATTGGTGCAATTTATAAATAAAATTACGTAATTATAACTGATTTCTGTCAAGGAGACGCCTACAAACTTATTGATATGAATTCGTGATTATGATAAATAACACCTTTGTCAATATTACAATCAACTACCATTTATTTAAATAAATTTATATTTTTCCTATAATCAAAATCTAGATAAGAATCGATGACGGAAGTCAGAATCGGATATTGAAAGAATTTATATGGCAAAACTATTTTCAAATATTCCAATCTTTAATAACGGACAATTGTGAGTCCGGACCTGCTCAAAGCATTACTCAATTATAAATATAATTATAAACACGTTGTTCAATATTTATGTATTGTTTTATTATAATTACAATCATTGTTGTTCTTTCAGAAATCAACGAAATGCAATTTCTTATTGTAGTATTTTAATAATTTCATAGACAACAAAACCTTGATCTGATTTGAATCGAGATGCATTTACCAAAAATTTGATTGCTAATTGAAATTTGAAACGAACTAATTGCTAATTAACTAATAATAAAAAAATCGTAATTAATTTGTTTTATTCTTTTGTTCCATTAGAACGAGAGTATAGAGAAGATTTAATTAAATTGTTGTAGAAAATTATGATTTACCAAATGAAAATTGAATCATGTTTACAATTAATTCCAATTCTAACCACTGTTTTACCTTATAATTAATCAAAACATCCATATACAGGTATTATTATGAGAGGGTAAACTATCCTTGAAAGCTCAATTTTCTTATCGCACAATATCAACATTGACAATCTTTGGCAATATGTGGAAATAAGTTTTTCGGGGGTGAATATTTATTGAATTTTCATTAATATATTTTTTTCTAAGATACATTTTTTAGATTTTAAAAGACTCTGACAGTCTCTCTCTCGCTCCCCGTGCGCTGAGCGAGACTTTTAGCTTCTCAACTAGAGACATTCAGTCTCTCTATGAGACGGTGGAACACCCACTGTTCCATTGTGACAGGTGGGGCGAACTTGAAGTTGGTATGCTCTCTCCGGACATAATAATAGAGATGGTGATAGAATTCAGCGAAAACTGAGTAATCATACAGAGACTGGTGGAAGCGATCCTGAGATGTAAAGCGAAGGAGGTCAGAGTATTGGTGGAGGAACCGTAAAGTAAGACCATTGATACTTTGTCGATATGTTGGAGGTCAACAAAGGGGACTCTGAGTTACAGGTGGTGAGTTAACTAGGGACTCCTAAGCATGATGGAGAGTTCAAGAAATGCTTGTTCTTCTGTAGCATGCCGTTCTTCAATTCCGTGGGGCTATAGTTAAGTGTAAACGGAGGAGCAAAAGCAACTAGGACCGTACCATAATTTGGAAAAAAAAGATAAAAACATTTAATCTCTCAACTAGAGACTACTATAGGGACTGTGAGAGACTACGAGAGACTTTCAAC
>JAZBGX010000392.1:0-27246 GCA_037414775.1 Zonitis immaculata
ACAACAACTGTAGACAAATTACGAAATGTCTTAACAATAACTCATCTAAATGATAATATCTATTTCAATTTATAGATTGTTCATTTTGTTGTTTAAATTTACCGCGTGTTATTAGTAACTTTATTTTTAATAAATCAAAGCAGCTGTAAATAATTAGAGCTAAATACAGAAATAAAATCACAACATTACCATATTCAATATTTATTCATGTCCTTATTTCAGATAATTACCTTATTGCTGGCTGCAACTGAAATTAATTAATTGATTGTTTTCATTATTTTTAGATTTAGATTGAATTATGTAGATACAACCCAAAATACACAAGTGCTCAAAAGACTATCTAACAATCAGGTGATGACTAGCATTACCATCTGTTTTCAATAGGGTTTTTCCATTGTTACTGTTGTCAGCAATGTAGTAATGATTTTGACAATCTAGAAAAGTTCTTTAAATTTCTCGATTGGTAGGATTAATTTTGAATAATTGCAATCTGGATTCGTTTGCATTAGAATTTTATAGAAAAATGGATTTCGACCCATCGTCTAGTAGTTCATTTTGTAAGTTTTTCTACAATTTTATTCCTAGATTTTTTTGTTTTTATAGGTTATGTCGTTTTTTATACTTTTATCTTTGTAATTGTTATTGTCTTTTGATTCTATGCAGGTCTACCAAAAATCGACGAGAATAATACCGTTGATTCGAAAACACCGAAACAACGTATGTTAGAATTATTAGATGTGTTAGAAGGGCGTGTGGAAAAACTGCGAAAAGAAGCATCAAAATGCGAAGAAGAACGAGACCATTTATTATCCTCATTAGATAGCATACGGAATACGGATATGATATATGAATTAGCAGATAGTACGTATCTTTTATCATCAAAATAGTAAATTTATATTTATTATATTTTATTGTAAGATGATCGAGATGATGTTGATCGTTATGCGGAACGTATTATGAATCGTTGTATGACAGTTGAGGTGAAGATACTAACACAACGCGATCGAATGCAAGAAGAAGCACTATATCAAGTTAATCATTTAATTGATACATTAGTGATGTGTGTAAAGACTGATCCGGAAAATGCAAAAGCACGTTGTATTTCATTTATGAATGCTTGTTCATCAAGTACGGAATTAGGTGTTACTGATAAAAAATTTGAATCAGCTTTATTAGGATGTACGGTGGATGATCAAAAACGAGTGAAAAAACGTTTACAAGGATTATTGAATTATTTTGATAAACTGAATATTTTAGATATTCAATAGAATTTTGAATTTGTTTTAGAATAATACTTTTTTTCTTCTTGTTTTGTCTTCTTCGTCTAGGCTTGATTACATTTATATTTTATTCCATTTTTGCTTTTAAATTTCTATATGCGTGTTATACAATTAAGTACATGTCTGATGTTAAAAGAAATGTACGTAAATAGTTAATAGCAAGAATGTTTATGTTCGAAATTTAGTTTCTTATTAATTGAATTCATTCATCACTATTTGTTCTTTCCACTATATACAAATCCAATGTTTTTCCTAAGTTGTTTAGATTGGAACTTACCAAATAAGGGAAGCCCTGTTAAATATGCGTCATTTCGTTCATATCCTTTTTTCGTAATAGACAAAATTGTGAGTTTTTGTTTACTATAACGGTATACAACCTACACGTAAAAAAAAAACGGTCGAATTTATACCTACATTTTTTTTAAGTATACTATTTTTTTTGGTACCTGTGAAGTTGGATAAATTAAAATTCTCAAGATGCATATTAAAATAAATTGTTATAATACAATAGCTACAAAGAATTAATTGCACTTGAAATTGTGTGACCAAAATGCCATAAAAATCATTGGAAATATCAAAAACAATTAAATTGAGCAAATAATGTAATGTAAATAGAAATATACAAAAATAAAGACTCCAAATCAACTGAAACACAAAACAATGAAATAAAAGAAAAAAACAGAACAGACGATAACTAAAATTTCAATATTGCGTTAATAGATCTCTAATTTCACCAACAAAATTTGCAAACAGAGGTCTTCTGTGCGGATCAGCATCCCAACAAGGATAAATTAAACGAATATAAACAGCTTGAGGACATAACGGTGGACATGGGAATCTTGAAAGAAAAAAATATAAAAATGAAATTAAAAAAAATATATATATTGTAAATAATACCTAGCTCCCGATTCCAATGCATACAATAAGACTTGTTGTTCTTGTCCTTCGATTTTACCTTGACTAATATTTGGTAATTTCGGTTCTTCACCACAATTGAACATTTCACACATTGTTACACCAAACGACCATACATCAGAACGTACAGAAAATTTACCATCACGTAAACTTTCCGGTGCATACCATTTTATTGGTAATTCACGATTTGTCTTTAATATATAATAATCATTTGTACCCATAACTTGTGCTAAACCAAAATCAGAAATTTTTACATGATTCTCATCAACAACAAGTATATTACGTGCGGCTAAATCACGATGGACTACATTCTTCTTACCTAAATAATCCATACCCTGTAAATTTATAAATCAATTGAAAATTATAAGATTTATACCATTAAACAAACAAAAATTTACATTGGCTATATCGAGTGAATATTTTAATAATTGTTTCGTATGTAGAGATTCTCGATAGATTTTCAAGTAACTTTGTAATGATCCATGTTGTACAAATTCCATTACTAATGAAATTTCAGGCTCTCGTAGAACACCAAGAATTTCCACAATATTTGGATGTTGTAATGTCTACAATAATAACAATAATAATAATTATTGTAACTTTTTTATGAAAATTCTAAAAATGTACCTTCATTATATTGATTTCTCTTTCGAAATCTTGTAATCCAGACGATAAAGATGATGATTTTAGTTTTTTAACAGCAACTTTTCTCGGTTCAATTGCTTTACCACCTAAATATTCTAATGTACCTTTATAAACTTCACCATAAAAACCTTGTCCAATACGACCTTGTAATATAACATTACAATCATCATCCAATTCGAATATACTTTGTATTGAATTGATACTATCTAATGATGTTGTTGCTGTTGAGAATGTGAAATTTGTTACAATATTAGAAAAATCACATGAGAATGCATCTTCACAATTCAATAATTCTTGTGAATTCATCCAATTTTGTTGATTAATATTACAATTGATTGTTGATTGTTCATCGGACATTTCACTAGCTGATACTAAATCATCACTATTATATGGCATAAATGTTGATTGTGTTTTATTTGAATATAAACTACTTGTTGATACACTAGCTGCATTCTCTAATTTACTTGTTGATATTTTTGTAAATACTTTTGCATATGAATGTGTACGTCTTGAATTATATACTTGATATAATATTTGATTTATATCACGCATTACAGCTTGCGGTTGTTTACGACGATGCGGATCCGAATCCCAACATTCCATCATTAAATCATAAATATCATTTGGACAATTGGTTGGACGCGGTAATCGCTTCCCACTAACATACCACTACAATCACCAAATTACAAGAGAAATTTAGAAAAAAAACAAAACAAACATTACCCTCATAGTTTGGACATGATCAATTGTTTTGATTTCTTCACCATACATAAAAATCTCCCATAAAGTTGTTGCAAATGCCCAAACATCCGCTGATGTTGAATGTTTAGCATAATCAAGATTTGAATAGCATTCAACCGGTATCCAATGAACTCTATAAAAATTTATTTTTTAATTTTTAATAATTTTATTAAAAAAAAAAAAAATAATTATAATTACTCTTTGGATGCATATGCTATATTTATTCCTGGATCTGTTAGTTTAACAGTAAATGAATTTTCATCATGTGTATTAACCATTAATTTTCGACAACGGATATTACCATGAACGATACCATTTTCTTTCTACAATTTTTCAATTATATAACTATTGTTCTTAATTAATTGGACCGGTTTCGTTTTTTATTTTTAACAATAACGAAATCGGTCTAAAATATAATAAAACTTACTAAATGCCATAAAGCTGATGCCAAATTACTTGATGCTTCTATTAAATCAACAGTCATTAAAATACCTTTATGATGTCGTAAATATTCATCTAAAGGTCCTAAACGAAAATATTCAACAACTAGAGAAACATTACTAGTTAAAGTAATTCCATATAATCGAACAATTGCATTTGATTGTAGAAAAGCATATTGACCTGCAAGTTCTAAAAATTCCTGAAAAAAAAAATAATTAAAAAAATATTAATTAATTCGTTAATAGACAAATTACTTTCGAATATCGGTCACGATGTTCTTGTTTTAAAATCTTCATAGCAACTTCGACTTTTTTACCTTTAGTAACTTTCCACATACTTCTATAAACCATTGTAAAGCCTCTGGAACCTTCTTTTTTTTCACCTAGAAAACAAAATTAAAACATACAACAACAACAACAATCGCAACAATATTTATTGCCATCTACTAGTTTTCAGTGTACAAAAATGAAAATAAATCCATAAACATAAACCGATCAATAAACAAACAAATATTATAATTATTAATAAAAAAATTTGAACATTTCGTTTAGTTTTCAACCACGCAAATATTGGTTTTGTTAAGTCATCTTCCATTAAATTTGTATAAAAATTTGGTGCTTCTTTTATCAATAAACGTACATAATTTGTTATCCATATTAATTTTAAATCATTTTCGATAATTAAACATTGCCAATCACCGGTATTGGATTCATTTAAATTTTCAATATTTATTAAATCAACAGCAGCTAAAATTGTCGGACCATAATCTTTATAAGTTTCATTATTGAATAATAATTTCAAACTTAAATCAGAATAAATATAACTTAAAACAACTGAATTACATGTTAATATTAAAGATCTTGTTGCACGAGTTATTATTGTAAAGTCTTCAGTTATTATCGATAAACTAATTACACGTATAGCAACTCGTTGTTGATTAATTCTATATAACATACAAACATAAACACCACTATCTGTTAATTGGACATTATGAATTAGTATATCATTTTGTGTATATTCAATACGATTAATTTCCGGTTTAATAAATATACCATTCAAAGTCCATTCATAATACGAATTTGGTGATTCTTTTTTAATCATTTCCAATAAATCCTCATCATTTTCTATATGTACAATTTCATTTTGTTTAACTAATAAACTAGTTTGTATTGTTTGTAATTTATTGTGTATTAATTCTAATGTTGTTGGATTTAAATCACCACATTCGAAATCATTACATTTACCAATTTGTTTTAATGGTCCTTTACATAATTTACCAAATAGATTTGGTACAGGATTTGTACATGTACGTAAACGATAACCGTCACCACCACCACAACTAACACTACATTGCCATTGGGACCATTTCGACCAACCACCATCACGTGGTGGACCATCAATATCTAAAGGGTTACAATTGATACTGAATTTCAACCAACCATTTTCTACACCAATCGAAAACCAATAAATCAAAATCGGTTCCAATTTATTCTTACTATTAATAAATAAAAATACATCACTATTATTTATTGCAATGTTAATCGTAGTTTCATTAAAAGAAACATTAATAACACTCCACACATTATCGACAATTTCCACATTGATTGTTTGTTTTGATAGAATTTTATTTTTAAACGATAATTCTATCAAACTTTTATCGATTTTTATTAAATAAAACTCATTGGAAAAACTCAATAAACGTAATAATATAATTCCATTAGTTCGTGCAAATATAGTAAAATTTCTATGAATTTCCAATTCATTTTCCGACCATAAACCAATCGGTAATAATTTCGTAAAATAATTATCATCTAAATATTCAGTAAAACATTCCATATTTTGAAAATACAAACCGATTGGATTGTTATTGATTGAACCAAAACTTAAAAAAATCGGTTCGAATATTTCAATATCATTATTATACCATTCGAATAATGGATCTGGTATTGCTTTATAACCGAATAATATACCTTTACGATTGATTTTCAACCAAAAATCATTCCATTTACCCGAATTTATTAAATGCGGTAATGTTTTATGTTTTTTCAATTCATCATTGAAATATAAAAAGACTTTTTCATTATTTTCAATACCAATCATTAATTTAATTGTTTCAGTTAAATTTAATGATGCAATTTCGAATGTTATACCATCGATTAAATCGGGATTCCATAATTTTATACCGAAATTCAAACCACTAATTTTCCAATGTGGTTTTATGAAAATTCTAGAATTAATTCTATTTGTTACAATTATACTCTCTTCTGGACGATCACAATCTCTAACATCACAAAGATCTTTAGTTACATTTACATCAAACGTATAACACCAAGTTCCTATAATTGATATTCAATAATTGTTTATTTATTCTATTCAAGCAATTCAATAAACCTCCAATATTCCTCGACGGATTCCGACAATAATTCATAGCATCTTTTACCGATAGATCCGGAAATAGAGTATCATTTAGTAATTTTTTCTTAATTAAATGAACCTTTTTGATTTTAGACCAATAATCGCATGTACGATTCGATCGAGTTCTATTCAAACTACCAATATAATCATTTCCAGTACCTGCCATTCGACATTCTTCCGATTTACATTTCCTCAAATGACATGCCACTATTTCAACATCTCTATCACCATCAAAAAAGGATTTAAACGCATAACAATAAGTGCCTAATAAATGTTGTTTCCAATAATTATAAATTATAAAAATCTAAATATTACCTTTATCGTCTCGTTTAGGATTACGACAATAATTCAAAGCTTCCAACATTAGTGTTTTATTATTTTTAAAATCATCTCGAATTCTATATGGTAAAATTTTCTTTCCTGACCATGGTAAACATACTTTACCATTAAAACTAACATCTTGTGTACCTTGATAATTTTCTTCTTTTCGATTTAAAGCACATTCGGGTAATAGAGCCATTGGTGGATTTGAAAATTTTGGTGGTACACAATAAAAACTCCAATAAGCTTTTGTATTTGAACTAATCGAATACCAACGTAATTTACGAAAAATTTCATCTTTCAATTCAAATATTAAATTATTACTTATCAATTTTTTCCAATAGAATTGTAAATTGTTGGCAAATAAATTTATGGAAAATTCACGCCATTCCCAAAAATCTAATAAATTATTTAATGGTAATTCTTTGAGAATTTCCGATTTGATTGGTGTTGTATTCAAAATAATTCGTGATATATCATTAGAAATTTGTAACGATATTATAATTTGTGGATAATCAATTATCGGTGTTAATAATAATAGAATATTGATCGAATGGAATGCTCTTAAATGGAAATGTAAATCATAACCAACTTTGGAAGCACGTAATGGCCATAATTGTTGGAATAACGGACCAACAGTTGTATGTACATCACATTCCGAATTCTCTTCACAAAATGGAAAATACCAAAATATATTCGTACCTTGCATTGTATAGAATTTAAATTGATTCTTATAATAACCGAGTAGATTATGTTTTGTTTTGTATTCAGCTAAAAATATCGGTTTTGTATCACCTAATTTCAATAATTGAATAAAAGGTGATTGCCATACTAATGAAAACATTGTATAATTTGATGATTTCAATAAATTTGTTGTTTCTTCATAATCTGGTATACGATCACTATTACCAGATTTTAAACCTGTTTTATGGTTCGATATGAAAATTTCAATACCAACACCTAAATCAGTCAATTGTTTACCATTTATTGGTAATGCTAGAATTGTTAATGTTAATCGTGCACTAGCATTTAAAATCGCATCACTATCCCATAATTTTATACCGAATGTTAGATTTGTTAATTTGCCATTAAAATTTATATAATGTGTAAATGTATTGTGATTTTTTGTAAAAATTTCACAATCTAATTCATTACAAAACGGTATATCGCAATAATCCCGTTCAATTTCATCTGTATTTTCATTTTCAGTAAAACACCAAGGACCTCCAATATCACCATTAGGATTACGACAGAATTTCGAAGCTTCCTTCAAATTCATTTCAGGAAATTTATGTTTTGGAAATTTCTTATATACAACAATAGTCGAATTTTCACGTATCCTACGATCTTTATCCCATTTCAAACAATTCCTATCTATTCATCAATTCGATTATATCGAAATTTAATTAAAATAATTAATAATAAATAACCTGATATGGCTTTATTCAATTTACCACCATATTCGATACCAGGTCCTGTTAATTTACATTCAGTAAACCAACATAATGGTATACCACAAGTTTCATAACGTAAATCTAAAGCCATTGTATAACACCATGGACCTTGTGGATCTTCTATTGGATTACGACAATAATTTCGTGCTTTCTTTCGTGATAATTCAACAAATAAATTATCTTTAATATTATCACTAATTTTATGTGGATAATCGGCTGACCATGATTGACAACGTTGAGATGATTCACTAATTGAAATATCACCAAAATAATCTAAGCCTAAATGACTTAATTTACATTTAGATATATCGGTACGATTACCAGGTATTATATCATCAGATTTACAATAATATAATAGAAAAATTATTGTAATATATTGGGACATTGTCAAAATATAAATGTCTAATTTTTTCAACCAATAATAAAGCACCAAATTCTTATAATTCAACTAAATATAAATAGAAATAAACAAAAAAAAATTACCCTTATAAACTTGAAGGTCTTTGCAACTGATACATAATGGTGATGATGGGACAATTGTACTTAAAGCTGAATAATCAGTCACTGAATCACCGCAAAGATTTTCATCACGACATAATAAAAGTGGCGATATATCTACAAAAAAAAAACAAAAAAAATCGAAATTCTCCAAATAAAATTCCTATATTAATAAAATTACCATATTCAGATGGTGGTAGACATTCATGCAAATAAATTTCACCATTTGGATCATTGTAGGCATTTATAAGTTGTTGAATATTTCGATATTTTGTTAAATCGTCATTAAAAATAAATTCGTCACTACTTATACGTTCCAATTTGAATGTTTTCGGTTTTAAACTATAAAACAGAATATTTTAATTGATAATAAAATCAGGGTGTGTCGGTTGTTTGAATATAAACAAAAAAAAAGCACCCACCTGTCTTTAGTACAGACATCAATGTAAAATTGATTGTATTTAGATTCGCTTTCACGTATTATAAAACAACCGGGATGATTTCCACGTTTTGTTTCCAATTTAGCATAAGAAAATTCACCTCTGGAATAATTAGAATTAACAAAACTATATTGGAATTTATAGAAAATGAATACCCGACTGGTCCGTGACATTTCATTGAATATAAACGATTTAATGATGGCGTTGGTACGTCTTTACAAATATTAAAAGTCCATTTATATGTTAAACGATAATAACCATCTAAGAGACTAATAAATGATAACATATAAGCTAATGATTGTAATTTTAAATAGAATGGTACACCATTTTTACGACTTATTTCTACTGTATTATCACCACGTATCGATATAAAGCCTAATTCTTCTATTGTACAAACTTGATGCCATTTCTAAAACAATATAATCGATTATTATTGGAATTTGTTGTATAAGTTTATATGATAATTTACATCTTTTTTCGATTCTAAACAATATTTTAGTCCGGGATTGTCCGTATCATATGGTGATACTTTAATAGAAATATTCGAATCACTACCATCCAAATCTATGACAGCTTTATAAGTTTCAGCTAAATATTCCGGTGCTATTATATCCAATTGTTTTAAATAAGCTGATTTAACATAATTAGCATCATGTTGGAATTTTTGTAATTTACCTAATTCATAATGTATTGGTTTTTTAATAAAAAACTGATGTATTTTCAACATTTCTTTCGGTATATATTTTTTATATTCATTTTCAACAGTTTCACGTGGTATATCTTTTTCTAACATAACACGATACATATCGGCTATACCTAAACCAATCAATTCTTGTCGATATTTCTCCGATATAATATCCGGTATTTTATTATTTAATACATCATTACGTGCTTGATGGAAATAATAATCATATGCACGTTTATCGATTGTACGTAATTTCGTTAAATTTGCTACTTTATAACGTATACGAAAATCGAAATCGATTTGTTTATCTTGAAATTTTGCTGATGGCATCAAATATATCGTTTTATTCATTATACGTAAACCAAATAAATGACGGGCTATTGTTGTTATCGATAATTGTTTACATATTATAATACATATATCTTCAGCTGTTGTTGATTGATCATAAGCTATTGATATTGTTTTATTATTATCTAACACTGTATGTATATTCAATGTAGCTTCAGCCATTTTATAACTAATTTTCATTAGATATTATTTATAAAAGTTTATATTATAATTGTTCACATTTCTTAAAATTGATCGATTTATTCATAATAATCATCTTTTGAATTAATTAAAATATCGAAATCAAATTAATAACAAACAACAAACAACACACACACACACACATACACATCTTTGCCATAAACAACTAGTTAGGGATTTTGGTTAGTTACTCTACAATTGGTAGTACTGGTAGAAAACTAACCTAATAAATATTAGCGCAATTTTCAAATATCTACAAATTAAGATTATCTCTAATTATTTTATTTGACCCGACAATTAATTTGTTTGTATTTGTTTTATAATGGAAATAAAGTAGAAATGGAGACATAACAAATTCTATTGTTTCAATCAAGTTACTGATGAAATTTGTAAGTTGCCTTATCAACGATAAACAAATAAAGTTTGTAAAATTGTAAAGCTATCAACAAGGATTACAATTATATTGCATAATTATGGTCGTAAGACCGGTATTTTTTAAAAATTAATATTGATTAATTAGAGTATTAATCATGAAAATTACAGTTCTTCCATTATGGGCATGTATGTGAAATGCCAGTTGAAGAAGATGATGTTCTGTTGAAACAGCCTGGTAACAAATTTTATATAAAAATCTATCGATTTTTGTTAAGGAATTGTTTAGTATCACCAAAATATTGTAAAAATTCAACAATACATTTACGTAGCTATGGACTTATTATGACTGAAAGGAAACGACAATTAAATTTGCATGAATTTTCAATACATCCATTCAGTAAATTCAGGTGAAGTATTATTAAATTATAAAATAAAAATTATATAATTGTTATTATTAGGGTTTATTGGAATTGTGTGATAATAATTGTATCAATTTTACAAGTATTTTTGATGCCTCTCGATATCGCTTTATATCGTTTACCAAATACAGCACCATTATTTAGTAAACTTGAATTTAAAATATTTAGAACAGTACTAGATTTTATTTGTTGCATCGATATTTTTATCAATTTTTTCACTGGATATGTTGATGATAATCGAAAAGAAATTGTATTGCAGCATAAACAAATATTTAAGTAACTAATTAACAAAACAAAAAAACTCGATTATATTTATAAAGTTTTGCGATAAATTTTAGAAATTATATCAAAACATACTTTCTACTGGATGTCATCACATCTATACCGACTCATTGGGAAATCGTTTTCCATTTACATCGTAGAAAAATTGATACGTTACAAGGTATATCGGCATTGAAAAGCTTACGATATTTTCGTATAAGTACAACTTTAAGTAAACTCGTTTATGTAAAAACAAAAAATATTACTAAATAGTGTCGGAATTTTAATTTTAATTGTTTTGTTCTAGATTTTCGATCTAAGCTTTTATCTCCATAGACATATACAATTATTTTTTTCAATTATCTTCTTCTGGTATACTTACGCTTTCTTCCAGATGTATATATGGATAACTTACAATTTCTATACGAGAGAACAAATTGTGTAATTATTACTGTCTTAACTCAACTAGAGCCGGCCCTGAATTACTATTTTAATAAATATATATTCATTGAATTCTAGAGATGATAATTCAAGCATAACAGCATTCCGTTTAATTTCTGACGGTCTTTATCATGGTTCACTGCTACTATGCAATATATCGTATGGGAAACATCGTTTCTATACACAGATCGAAGAAATAATTATTTTATGTGTTTGGTATTTTTCATTGTTTGTTGGAATTTATTTTCTTGGTAAAAATATTCGTTTAATTTAATTGAGAAAAATCCAATAAAACCGAAATATTTTAGTTTGTGTAATGGAATTATTGAATGCTCACGATTCATCTAATTTGAAATATGATGAAATGATACGTCAAGTGAATGAATATATGCGACATAAACAATTACCACATTATACACAGAAACGTATATTGAAATATTATGAATTCTATTTTCAACGTAGCTATTTCCATGAAAATGATATAAATGCAACATTATCAAATCCATTACGACAAGAAATATTAATGCATACATGCCGGCAATTAGTTGAAAATGTCGAATTTTTCAGCAATTTACCAATGACCTTACTATTACGTATCGTTACATATTTACGTTCAGAAATTTATTTAGCCAATGATATTATTGTAAAAGCTAATGTACCCGGTAATGATATGTATTTTATTGCTAGTGGTACAGTTGCTGTTTATACAATGTCTGGTAAAGAGGTATGTCATTTGAATGATGGTGCACATTTTGGTGAAATTGCTCTTGTTATGGAAAATTCAACTAGAGTTGCTACAGTTATAGCTGTTGAAACTTGTTTATTATATCGATTGAATCGTGATGATTTTGTACGTGCCATAAATCCATATCCGGATTTATTAGAAATTATACAAAGGATTGCTTCTGATCGTATGGAGAAAACTACAACATTAGATGAACACAATCGTCGAGAAAAAGCTAAACAACGACCAAATATTATATAATTCAACCATTTACAATTAAAATATTATATTGTTTAAATTAAGTTTCCATAATTTTATAATTAGAATTTTAAATATCAAGGAATCGAAAAATTCTAGGTATCCACAAACATTTTTTTTTATCAATTGGAACAAATATATTTCATAAATTATTTGCATGACAAATATCAACATAACTGTTAGAAACTCAAAACTCGATTTCTTGCAGAATAATTTCATAAACTCCCCCCCATTAAAAATTGTTTATGTAGAAGTAATCATTATCAAAACTATTATTAGTTAAACATTCCTTTAAGTATTAATAATAAAAAAATTTAACGTGCCAATTGTATAATAAGAGCCGCACACATTTCGAAAAATTCCATAGTATAATGACCTTTTGGTGCAATATTAAGTGGAACATCACCTGTTTGTACTGGAGTCGCTGCTGATAAATTAACAATACCTGCTGTTGTTGCAACATTCACATTTTCAGCTTCTTCATTAATTAAACTTTTAAAATCTAGTAAATAACTTTTATAATCAACCTAAAATTTTAAATATAAATCAAAAATTCTCTATCAAACAAATCAATCAATAAAATACTTGATATAATT
The DNA here is from genome assembly GCA_037414775.1 of Zonitis immaculata. Taxonomy (NCBI): domain Eukaryota; kingdom Metazoa; phylum Arthropoda; class Insecta; order Coleoptera; family Meloidae; genus Zonitis; species Zonitis immaculata. Next base: position 13,438 of record JAZBGX010000392.1, read on the forward strand.
GTAAAGACATCATAACATATCTATCATGTAATGGATTCTTATGTCGTACACGAACATGGAATGGATTGATAACTTTCCATTCATAATCTAATGCTTTCATTGCACGGTAAACTTCTTGCATAATATCATTCGGTTTACTTTGCGATCGGATACCCAAATGCCATTTAGCTCGTTTAACTGTTGTTGTAGGCCCTAATAATTCATGAACAATAAAACTTCATCTATTCAAATTACCCACCTCTTCCACGTTCACCAGATGCTGCATGATTTGATGCAATAACACGATCGCGTAATGGTGCTATACGTTCTGGATGTGGTTTTAATGGACTTGAACCAAAATCACATGGACTTGGACTAGGACTCATACTAACCGGTGGTGGACTACCAGCAACATAGAAATCTTTAATTTCCGCTTTAGCTGCTTCATCAGCAATACGTCTATTATCAATAATTAAATGATAAGCTATGGCTAATTGATCATGAGGATCGCCACTTAATAAAGCATTGTGGACTTCGCTCTCTTTCACACCAAATTTATCACAAACCTAGAGAATATTCCAAAAATTCTATAAAACTATTCAACTTGATTGAAATATATTAAAATAACCTCATAAACTGCATCTGTATCGATAACAGATGAATCCTGATCAACTGGTGATGGAAACAAATAAGCGGGACAATCTTTCTGGAACCATTCGTGTTTTTTGATATCTTCAATACTGGCACGTTTCATTGGATCAATTTGTAACATTTGACATAATAAATTAACAACAGATTTATTCAAATATTCTGGTATTGGAAAAATTCCGGATTTGATTTTTCGAAATAAAGTCGGTACATGTTCATCATCAAACGGTAAAGTACCGCATAATAAAGCATAAAGAATAACACCACATGACCATATATCGACTTCAGGTCCTGCATATAATTTACCAGAAATCACCTAAAAAAAAAAAATCGTGTTTAATCAATAAATTTATTATTGAATCGATAAATTTACTTCAGGTGCAGCATAATTAGGTGAACCACAACTTGTCCGCAAAAATTCCCCATCCATCATCATATTTGATAAACCAAAATCAGCAATTTTAACATGCATATTGTGGTCTAATAATAGATTTTCCGGTTTCAAATCACGATGGACAATCATATGTCTATGACAGTAATCGACACCGGATATAATCTGTTGAAAGAATCGTCTAGCTTCATGTTCTTGTAATTTACCATGTTTAACAATATAATCGAATAATTCACCACCGGATACATATTCCATAATCATAAATATATCCGTTGGTGTACTAATGACTTGATATAATTTTATAATATGCGGATGACGGAATAGTTTTAAATTTTGTATTTCACGACGTATTTTACCAACAACATCAAGACTTTTAATTTTTTGACGATTCAATATTTTAACAGCAACTTTATGTTTGGTTATTTGATGTTCACCAATTTTAACTTTGCCAAATGTACCAACACCCAATGTTTGACCTAAAATATAATGACCGATTTTTACTAGGGGCTGTTGAGACCCTTGATTATTCGTTGTGTCAGCCATTTGTCGTCAATATTATACAAATATTTTATTATTTAGCGATTGACATTCAATTTTATGATTAAAATATATTCGATTAGCATCTATTATGATTTAATCAAACCAAATTTATGGAGAATTATCGATAATTTGTTGGTTTTTTCAATAAAATTCTAGTCAATGCGACACAACACCGTCACTTACAAATAAATTAGTCACTTTCGTTCAAAATTGTTGGCAATACTGATATTACCAAACAAACACAACAATACCCGGGAAATTTGAATGCAACAATTGTTTAATTATATAATAATTAACAACAATAGTTGATTTGAAATTAGGACGAAATCATTATTATTGTTGAATTACCCTAACGATTTTTAATGTTTTTGGAAAATAGATAAAGAAACTAATCATATAATAAAATAATCTTATTTCTTACAAATGGTGGAGGCGCCGGGAACAATTTTTTTTTTTTTTTTGGAAAAACATAATTGTTATTATATAAATATGAAAGCTTGATTCCATTTTTCCACATACGATCTTTATATATTATAGTTTCTTATTGTTGAGGAGATTTTCCAAATTTCACTTTGACTCTCACAGAAGCTACCATTGAACTATTGGGAAAATATTTGTTTAAACAATCAAGAAAATTGTGATTTTTTTCTAATTCAAGTACATAGACAACTTCTGAGTACTGGCTTGTTGATTTTCTCCAGAGAAAAACAGGATTTGTTATGAGTATAAATAAAATATTAGCACTAAGCTATGAGCGTCAGAAAAAACCTTAAACATGTTTATTTCAACAAACTTAACCAGGATTATGAATATTATTATCTATATTCAAATAAATATCATTCCGGATTGATTTTTTATTTTATTTTTATTACCAATTATACAACAAATTTTGTACTTACTAGACTATTGTTATTATTATTATTAACACTTCTATTTCAATTGTTTATCTCATATATAAAAATGCAAAAAAAATCTGTGACCATCATGCAGTTCGAAACAGTCTAAGAGGAAAGTCGTGTTGAAAATTTTAACGAATTTAAAAAAAAATGCATATTTCTTCAATGTATCTATTAATTTTCGTTGTTGTTGTGATTGGAATATTCAATATAAATGAAGGAAAATCATTGTCAATAAATCAAGATAATCGGAATGAAGAAATTTTAATTCCTGCTGAAAATAGTATTGTTTTCCGGCCATTATTCGCTTATCGAAGACTTCGGAATAAACAAAGAACACGATTAAACTAAGAATTATCAACAATTATTATTTATTAGAATTTTTTTAACAATTTATATTCACAAATACAAAATGTAATGATTTCAAGTATCAATAAATAAATATTAGAACTATTTTTAGATCCAGTCAATATTGATTCACCTAAAATTATAGATTTATAGTTTTGATTGGTCAAAACTTCAATATAGTAATGTCGATTTATCTGCAAATATAAAATTGTAATAATTAAACACGTGCTATAGACACAATGTCTACAATTAACATCGATAATTCTTATCAGGATAATTCATAATATAAAGATGAGGAATCATATGTAGATAAGTTGGACAGAAGTTGAATATAAAATTCTATAATTATCAATATTTTTTTTTGGGACATTGACGCACATCTTCAGCTCAAATAAGAAAGATATACAAGCTTTTTTTATTCTTAAAAAAAAAAAAATTACAATAATAATTTACAACTATTATCTACTATTTATTCAAATATTTTGTTCTATTGAGAACCATTTCACATTGTATCGAATTGGGGGTAAATATATTTTTTTTAATCAATAATAATTTACAATTTTGGAGAATCTTCCGGTTGAGAAATACCGGCAACGTTTTATCTATAAAGCCACGACCTTATAATATCAATGCTTTACCAAAAAAATTAACACCAAGATAATGTTAAAATGTTAACAAAACATTAATTAAAATAACAATTTTTTGCGTAAGCAAATCCAAATAAATATCCGAACATAGATTGAAATATTATTCAAAAATTTTCGAATAACCAACAAGACAACAATTATAAAAATGAAATTAAACATAATTACAATGTTATTGATTATTACAACAATTGTTGAATCGTCACCGTTTAAAATTACACGAGATAATTCAATACAATTACCGGCTTTGGAAAGAATCACGAAACGAGATCTGAATCAACGGAATACGAACAATGTTGAGGATGAAGACGTTCTGAAAAATCGTTATAAACGGAATTTGAATGGTTTGTATTTGGATATGGATGATATGAAATTCGAACGAAGGTCTAGTGGATTTTCCAAAATACGTCTGTAAATTGTTTTGACAAGAAGAAAGAAGAATTGCCTCGATTTTGCTTAGATATTCATTAAATTATTTAATCAACTTCATTATAAATTATTTATTCATGTTTTTATATTGATAAGGCTGATATTTGTTAATTTTTATCGATGTTATTGTTAATATAAATGGATTTTTCAACTTCGATTTTGTTATTTTCTTCCAAAAATACAATCGCTATGCCTCTCAACCAATTATCACAATTCAATGTGGAAATCAGTCGGGAAAAATTCATCTGCAATGAACTGTTGAAATTAGGAAAAAAAAATCTATCTATTGCCTTTTTGTCTCTTTTCTTGGAATATAACTAAAAATAAATGTTCACATACCATGAATTCTATTGTCGGAAATTGGCTCATCGTAACAAAATCACCAAGTTTTTGATAATTGATTCTATAAAGAGAATCCGATATGGTGATGATTTATTTGAAAAGAAACATCGATGAGTTAATTGGTTATTTTTAGAACGATTTTCATAAAACAATCAATCAATTATAGTGTTAATTATTTATATTATTATGCCTTTGTTTTTTTTTGAACAATAGATTATTCATAATTGATATTTTCAAATAACAATCAGAGTACAAATGGTGAGATTCAAAAAATTGAAAATTAAGTACATTTTCCGTTTTCGGGAAAATAAATGGGTGGAAATTAATCAAATAATTAGTAGTTTTTCTCGTATGAATTATAAAAATTCATATTGAATACAATAAAAACTGAATATAGTATTCACTTATAACGAGTGCGTTTGTAGCGAACTATTTCAAAACGTATACCAATTTGAATTGCAGAAACTAGAATCCAATCACAATACGACAACTAAAAAGCGATATAAATTATACTTTCAAATGGACATTATAAGAAAAGCGCCATATCAGCAGGCCTAATACGACTGCACTTTTGGGGCGCCACAAGGAAAAATTCCTTTAATCCTCACCGACACCGAACAAATTCCACGCAGAGCTCATGGCGTTCGTTTTTCTTTGGTATTCTAGGGGAATAGTTATGATGGATATTTAGGACAGATAGACTCACTATTGCAGATTTTCAATATGCTGATAAAATAAGGATCATGGAAAATTGGGGAGGTAAACTGCTAGCTGGAATGCGAGCTTAGGAGCAAGAAAGTTGAAGACAATAGTGGAGTGATGGCTGTTTTGGAAGCATTTTGATATTTTGACAGCTTCTTAAAAGAATTATTGACGATTAAGATATTTTTGCTCATGATTCATATTATTTATTTATTCAAATAGAAGGATCTTCCAAATAATTGCACATTCGACATCATTATTGACTTAAAAAAAATCTATCATTATTTCCCTAATTAAGTTGAACTACCTAGATATTTCCATCAATATTTTTTTGGATTAAAATTATAATTCTCTTTCTCCTATATTTGTGTTGTTATTGAGAAAATCTTACCATTTTTTCTTGTGAAATAGTTCATTCTGTTGATTTAGGCAGCATGTAGTAAATTAAGTGTACGTGTGCGTTGACGTTAATAGAATAATTTAATTTATTCAATAAATTAACACAATTCTAATTTTAATAAATAATAAATATTGTGTCACGAGTACAGTAAGCACGTCAATGCTATTTAGTGTTGATTAACAAATTTTCCAAATCCCTATAAATACAGTTACAGATCGTATACAAATTAGTCAATCAGACTTATCAACAAAAGCTCTAATATAGATCGAGTGTTGAACAAGAAACAAAACACAAATCAGAGAACAAAAGTGTGCCATATAAAAATGAAATTACGATTCCTAATACAAATTTTAATTCTTGTAATGTGCACAGTTGCATATCCATACGATTATGAGATAATGGATAACGATCGAATGCCTACAATAAATTTAAATAAACGTTCATTACATAGTGATAATGGTACACCATTAACTGGTATTGAGAAAATTACAAAACGTTCATTAAAAACCGATAGATCACCATTATTCGATATGGAAAAAATATCGAAACGATCTTTAATATCGGAACAATCATATCCATTAGATGGTGGTGAACGTATAACGAAACGTTGGGCTTTTCTACCGAAATTCGTACATAGACGTCAACGTCGATCATTATCATTAGATGATGACATGATTGATGATGTTCAAAATAATCAACGTGAGAAACGTTGGACTTTTCTACCAAAATTCAAACGCCAACGACGTTCTATAAACGATAATAATGATGATGTGGCGAATAAACGTGTTCGACGGTTTGTATTTAAACCGAATTTCCATCGACGACAACAACGTGATATATCAACTGTTGTTGATGATCATGATGATGATGATGATTTAGAAACTGCAGCTAATGGTATTTTCTTACCGTCGTTCAATCGTCGACGTTATGGACGCTAAATTTTGAATTAAAAAAATAATTTTTTCTAAAAAATATTTATTTATATACTCTATTTAATGTTAAATAAATTGTTGGAATTTTAGATAATCTGGGCGGTTTTGGTGAGGGTTGTTGGGTGTTTTCAAACAAATTTATCAATAAATAATAACAATTCAATTATATACTTGTGTATATAATAAAATAATCCTATCAATATTCGATTAATGAATTATTAATAAATTGTCTGGAACTATATAGAGTTTAATATTTCTGCTATATAGAATATGGAAATTCAACCGACTTATTTCAAATTACATTTAATTGTATTGACAATGTTCGGTATTAATATTATGCCGATTAGAAAACCGTCAATAAAATTCCTATATTATATTTATGCTTGTTTATTTATGATTTTTCAATGTTTCTATACATTTTTGGAATTATTACAAGTGCTAACATTATTTCCAGATATTAACAATATGTGTTTTAGTATGTGTTTTGTAGTTTCAAGAATTCTAGGTAAACATTATTTATAACTTTCTATATTAATTAATAGAAATTTGTTTTAAGGTCTTATCAAATGTGGATTTGTGTTTAAACAGAAGAGTAGAATTTGGAAATTATTTCAAAAATTCGAAAACGATAATTTACTAGCAACTGAAAAAATAGCAAACACTCCAGAACGGCGATTAATACTTGCAGCTTTGAAATTCACCAATTATCAAGTATTTGTTGGCAAAAATTTCGAAATCAAAGCCAATATAAGAAAAATTATTTGTAGGGCATAATTTTCTATAGTTGCACAATATTAATAATTCTCCTATTAAGTCTAACAACAATTCATTTACGAAAAATTGAAGAAATCTCCGATATAGACAAAAATTCTACAATAGTTCGTATAAATAGAATGCTACCATTCCGAATTTATATTCCAATCGATTATCAATCGAATTCCCATTATAAATTCTTCTTCATAACAGAAATATTATGGTCGATTGGCTGTGGTTTACAAATCGGTGCTATAGATACCTTAATTTACGGTTCAATGTTAATTCTAAAAGCTCAATTTATGATTTTGAAAGAACGTTTGAGAAATTTACCAACGAATCCGGAAAAAGTTATTAGAAATTATATCAAGACTTGCATCGAATACCATTGTAATTTGCTTGATTTATGCGATGAAATCGAAGCGATTTTCTGTTATTCGATGTTAAGTCAATTTCTGGCAAGTGTACTCCTCTTATGTTTAGCTCTATTCCAACTAACTTTGGTAATATTTGGAATTATCTAGAATATTATTACATAATTTGTTGAATAGACTATTGGCAGTGTTCTAGATACAATTAGTATGGCAGCTTATTTGAGTCTAATGATTTATCAAATATTTTTCTATTGTTGGCATACGAACGAACTAAAATTAATTAGTGATATTCGTTATGATATTTATAATTCGAATTGGATCGATATCAATACGAATTTACAACGTTATTTAGTGATGATTATGTCGAGATCACAACGTTCTTGTCAATTTACGGCAGGAAAATTCGTTTTATTATCATTGGAAACTTTCATTACGGCAAGTTAAAAAGCGGCGCATCCACCATTTTTTACTAAAAAAAAAATTCCACCAATTTCCAGATTGTTAAAGGATCATTCTCGTATTTTACAGTTTTACGACAGATGAATAATTAACTGGATTATAAGAATTTTGGAAAATTTGACTACTAAACTAAAACTACACACTTTAGAACAATAAACCACTTTCTATCTTATAGTAATAATAACAAGCACACCTCTAATCAGTTATCTAAGCACAATTATTGAATATCCTAGAGGTATTAGTTAACTCAATTAAATTTTATTGGCGCATCCACCATCTGTGTTGATTGTTTTATTTTCCAATTTCCAGATTGTTAAAGCATTATTTTTGAACTACACACTTTTACACGACAAATTAATAATTAATTTAACCAATTATTGGGATTTGGAAAAATTTGGGTACTCACTTGAACAAAAAAAAAAAAAAACAAACCAATTATAATAATTACAACTTTAATTAGTAACTTGATTACAATAAACTCGATCTATCAATTATTTGATTTTCTAGAATTGTCAGCTAATTCGACTAAATTAGTTCCAGTTTGTGATTTTTGTTTCATCAAGAAAATTTTAAATATCCGTCGAAATGGTGCTTCAATCAATAAATAAAGAATCAAAGCAGCAATATAACCCATAATTATATGAGACAAACTAGCTGAAATCTAATATCAAACAAATATAAATACAATAATTAATTATAATTTCTAGAGACTTACTATATTGATTAAAGAAAAATAACGTGGACTACGTATTTGGCCAGCTGATATAAACTGGAATTGTTTATGAATTAGAAAAACACTATAAGCTAATTTACTTAATGGTATGAATGGTTTCCATGTTAAAATTTTATACAGATAGCTATTATTACTATAACTTGCAACATATAAAATACCTAGAGTGCCTAAAGCGAAAATTGGACGACTTAATCCGGAATAAATTGCCGCTTCTAATCGATTATATTTATGATATGGATTAGAAAAAACGATACCACCATATAAACAACCGAACATTAACAAAATCGATAATAATAAAATTAACCACGATTGTACCTATAAAAGTAATTAGATTTTTTTAGATTAAAAATAACGACCGATATATAAGTATTTGATCATAAAATTTACGTTTCCCAACCGGTTATTGGTGCCTTTTTTCTTATAATAAAGATAACCAATTACCATTCCGATAAAATATGCACCAGCTCTTGTATGGGATTTGATGTAAGTTAAAAGAAAGTCGATATGATTTTTGGGATCCATTAGTAGGATTGGTGTAAATAATACCATAGCTGGTCGTGAATAGAGCCATGTAATTATTGCCGGTATTAAAATCGAGATAATTACCAATAGACTGATAATAATAATAGTGAAGACGACTTTTTTTTGTTTATTGATCGAATAACATGTCAAAGTTGCTATGATAAAAAAATGAAAATCACATGGTAAATACCAAGCATGGATCATACACTGGAACAATACAAAAAAGAAATATTAAAATTATAATTAATTTAATTATATAATGCAATACCATATGATTAGTATTAATGTAATTGTTTAAATAAATTAAATTAGTCCACCAATTATTTAAACAATCTTGAGCTTCTTGCTCTACAATTAGTTTCCATAAAGGTCCATTACCCGAATTGTTGAAAATTGAAACGTAATAGAAAATCACAAAAGCATAAACTGGAGTTAATCTACAAATTAGAGACTTATATGGAATTAATAAAGTTCTCAATGCAACATACCGAATATATCGCATTAAAATAATAAAACATGGATTTAAAGATCTATTCTCTAAATGTGATAATAACTGATAAACCACCATAATCCCACCAAGGGCGAAAAAAGAATCGATAATTAGATCACCATGGAAAAATAGGGAGAATGATACAGTTCGGAATTGCTAGAAATGAATTTTTGGTAAAATAAATGAATAATTTCTAAAATTCGATGGTACTTTTTCAACATAATCGAGATTTGTTAATGGAAATGGAATGTAGAGAAAAAATTCGTGTGCTACAACTACCATTAGAACATAAATTGTACGAACACCATAAAATATCGACATTGAACGTTCCGAATTTTCAATATAATTCAAATCGTGGAAATTCTTCTTCAATGAAAATGATAGAATTATTTGTTGTACGATGGTTTTCGGTTTTAATCGATCATTATCGACATCTTGAATTGTACCATTAATTACCAATAAAATTAGAACGACCAACAATAAACTATAATATAGATTTGGCTATTATTCCTGTTGTTTCCAATTAGAAAGACTTACATAAAAATTACATCAATAATTTCGAATTTTTGGAAATCATTTTGATGGTAGCACAATTTTTCATCGATTTTACCATGAAATTTGACTCGATCGGAGCCCGTTCGATTCAGATAATCATCGAGAGATTCTTTTAAATCGCCAATGGAACATGAAGCTGGACCACACCAAGCTAATTTAACGAAATTTCGAAGGACTCGACTTTGATTATCCCACGGCTAAATTTTATTATTTAAAAAAAAAAAAAGATTATCGATTATTTAGGAAATTTTCAGGTATACGTACATAAATCTTATCGTAAACATTCCCATATGGATTTTGATATAACGAGTATTTATCTTGTATATTTATGGGATGTGTAATTTCTGCACGTATTTCGACGAGACAATATTTGGTAGTAAATGGTGCTTCTATTTGTAAACATTGATCGAAATCGCCCATTTGATGGGTATTACCGGATAAAATACCAATAGAACTTGTTGCACTTGAATCTTGAACTATTTACTTACTTATTTAAAAAATAAAGAACAAATAATAAATTGGAAAACTTACTCTGATATGCCCATAATGTTTGATTAGCTAGATTTGCAATATAATCTTGATAATGTTGCAAGCATTTCGGATTGTTATTTATTGTAGTTAGATTTGGTGGTAGATTTGGAAATATTTGATAATTCTCTACAATTTTAATTTGTTTTATGAGAATTGTAATCAAAATTATGGTAATCATTGTCTCTTGTTAATCAACAATGAAATGTAATTATAATAATATTGTGAAATTAAACCTAGATTCTATATAAATTATTGTTTATTATGACGTAATAATTTGTTTATATAGATTTGCCCTTGATTCAATATATAATTTTGAAGAGAAATCGAAGAACAATAAAAATTCGCAGACGAAACCAAATGAACATTGTTTAATATTTTTGGAATTTCTTTAATCAAATCTCTATTTATTTTTGTTCAAAAAAATTATAATTTAAACAAATAGTAATTACACTTTATTTGGAAAAAAACTATAATAAATAATTATAAATCGATTTTTATTCACCATTATACTTTCAATTGTAATAAATAATAATTATGAATCTTTCGCAATTACCTTTTGATTTTCCATTGTCATTGGAAAACCTGACTTTTACAATTTTCAATTTCCGGCGATTTATTATTCAAGTACATCAGTGAATATTTTATTCACATTTTATTAAATAAATTACTGAAGTCGGTTGAATTTTCCATACAACCCAATTAAGTCCCTTAAATTGTTCCCAATGAACGAAAATTGGTGCTGAATACGTTTCGACGAAAACGCAAAACGTTTCAGAAACTCATTTTTTGGCCGAATTTTAGTGTCACATACGTTTTTTCAAAACGTTCTATGGAACGTATTAAGAACGTTTTGAAACGTATTAAGAATGTATTTGGATCGTTGTTCAAAATATATTCAAAAACGTATTGGGTAACGTTTTAGATATGTTCCGGAATCGTATACGTTTTCAATGTGTACCAGAAACGTTCCGGCTGATACGTATCGCTGAAAACGTTTCCGATATATATTTCGATACGTTTTGGCCAGAACGTCTTGACGATTAATCTTGATACGTATTTTTGTTCGAAAAACAAAAAACAAAACTATGGATAGCTTTTCATTTAAATTGCAATGAATAGCTTAAAATTTCATATTAAAAAAAGTCCAAACTTAATTAGAAAAATTAATTGAACCTTTATAAAAATTTTGAATCAAAGAATTAATTGAACTCAACCAATTGTTCATTCTATATTATTATTATTATTATTATTCAAACAATTGAAGTATAAAATAAAGGCCATGAAAAGTTCATTGATTCTTGAAAATTATAGTACACTATAACGGATTACTTGACAATAAAATAAAGTAAAAGTATATATTCAACAAAACAAGCAAAAAAGTGAACTTAAAACAAATAAGCGGAACAGATTTTTTCTCATTAAAAACTTTATTTCATCAACTAAACTATCAATCATCAATTAACACAACAACAATGAATTTAACATAAAAAAGTAACATTAATTAATAAACAAAAACCATATTAAAATACAAATAATGAAAATTGCATCATTCACATGAGCTTTTTCCTCAAATATTCAACAATAATATCTGCTAATAATAATATTTATTTATTTCTAATCATTATTATTGCGAAAATTAACTTTTTTAAAAATCCCGGCGCATCCACCATTTTGCACTTTATATCAATTTAATTGTTCAATAGTTACAATTTTTCCCACAAAATCATTATTTCTCAATATAAAATCGATATTTTTGGATCATTCTATAGAAGAATCGATAATTCATTGTAAAATTCCATCAATAGCAAACCTTGAAACTTTATAATAATAAAATTAGACAATTTAAAAATAAACTTCTAATTAAATTATTATAATTCCTATTAGCATTCATTAATCGTATATAATATTTGGTATATAAAAGTTGCTATTCGATACAAAATTGAATTGTGAATTTGATTCTATAACGACATATAATGGTCAAGTCTTTGATAATAATTATCTCTATTATATGTGTGATCAGTTTCCAATTGTTCAATTTATATCAATGTAGTGACAGTGATGATTTAGATGTAGCATCCGATGCTGTATTTCTAGTATTTTTCAAACATCACCATAATCATCATAGTTTACATTATAAAACACCACGTCGTTTAGTCGAATATCCCAAAAATGATTACGAATTTATTAAATAATAAAGTGCACGAATTTTTCCATATAAAATATAAACAAGGAAATTTTTCATCAACTATCAACTAAATATACCAATAAACATGCACGAAATATTTGTTTACTTATCGGTTTTTTGTTGCAAGTGTTGTGCAATGTCGATAGAAATGATAATCGGATTCTTATCATCGGGCAATAATTAAAATTTGTTTTTTATTTAGCTGATTTAATTAGTGAATTAGTGGAAATTATTAAGAATTAAATTAAAGATTGAGAAAGTAATTGAGAAAGTAAAAACGCAATTGCTTCATTGTAAGTAAGTTGCGATTTTGTTAATACTTATTGTAAATTATTCTAATTTTAGCATTCGTCTATCGACAATTAAGAGAAAGGAGAGTGAAATTTTTGGATCGATGACGAAATTAAAAATTGTTATCCAATATTCAATTTTTAAGTAGATCACACAATTTTTTTTCCTATTCAAAACAAATGAATAATATACGGGAAATGATAATTAAAATTATAAATATTTAGGTACTTGATGTTTTATTTGCAATTTTATTACAATTATACGTATAATAAGACATTAGAAAATTATCGAATTTGTGAAACTATAATTAACGAATTAATCCTAAAAAATTCAACCATACTGGCATTGAAGTATCTAAATTAAATACAAAAATTTCGAAATTCATATTTATAATTTAACCCCAATATTTCCAGCCCCATCCACCATAACCACGTCCATAACCATAGCCCGATGGTCGATAATAACCATAATTCCAATATGGTTGTCTATAATAACCACCCCATCCCCAACCACGACCATGACCATCCCAACCACCCCACCATGTATTTGCTGTATCTAAATCAGATTTTTCTGATGGTTGTTGTTGCTGTTCATCGACAGGTATCGGTCCTGCTGGTTGTAAATCTTGAGCTACTTGAGCTATAACTGGATTTAGTTGAACAGCT
>JAZBGX010000393.1:0-19693 GCA_037414775.1 Zonitis immaculata
TCGCTCATTTTTCGAACAGCCATTACACTAAAAGACAATCAATTTCAGAACAGCTATAGATACAACTCAATGTTATGGGAAAAGTATTATAAAAGAAATATGGAAGTAATTGCGCCTGCGATTTACATTCAATTAGAAATTATTGAGTTGAATGCTGAATTTCCTACAGGAAATCCTCGAAAATGAACTGATTAGGGAAATCTTATGAAAATTCATTAAAACAAAATGAAACATGCCCATTATTATTATCGAGAAGGCGTCGTCCGAAAAATTCCATAATTCCAGTAATTTAGCGACACCTATAGTCTCATAGATGAACTGAATAATATCTACTTAATCAAAGATTAGTTAAAAAAATTACAATTATAGACTAATGAATTTCGATAAGTGATATAAAAAGAATTATGTATGAAATTAGATTGTTTTTGTTGCAATAGTAATTATTTAATTATTAAAAACAAGCGCCATCTATAATTTTGTTGCGGAAATATGTTAACGCATGCGCTTCTATTTTCTTATATAAAGTTCTCTAACGGTAGTTTTTGTCTCTTTCTTTCGTTGACCAAGTCGCGAAGAAGGTCTTTACGTAAGTATTTGTTTTTATTTAATTTTAACATAATTTTTTCATTTTATTTATTTTAATATTCATAAATGGTTTAATTAATTGAAAAATAAATACGTTTCTTGTATTTTTTTTATAATTAAATTCAAATTCAAATACCCCAGCACGTGGCTACGCTAGTCTTCAAGATGGCGGCTGGTTGTAATAATATCACTCCATTGAATTGTTTTTTTTTTATGTGAACTTTACAGAATGGCGGACTCAGCTCCAGCCGGTGGACGCGGTGGTTTCCGTGGTGGTTTTGGCGGTGCCCGTGGTGGTGGACGTGGCGGAGGCGGTCCACGTGGTCGCGGCCGTGGCAGAGGTCGCGGACGTGGACGTGGCAAAGAAGATCAAAAAGAATGGATTCCAGTAACAAAATTAGGGCGTTTAGTTCGTGATGGAAAGATACGTTCATTAGAAGAGATTTATTTATTCTCTTTACCAATTAAAGAATATGAAATTATTGATTTCTTCATTGGGCCCTCACTGAAAGATGAGGTAAAATTTTGATTACTCTACTATTTGACTTATTTTCTTGTTGAAGTATGATGAATAATTTTTTCAATCTTTCGCGGTTTTCACCAGAAGTTTCTAATGATGGCCTAGATTATCTGATATTCAATCAAATTGAAAAAACAACTTTTTCTTATTATAAATTCACCTGTACTGATTCAAATCTTATTTACAGGTATTGAAAATCATGCCCGTCCAGAAACAGACAAGAGCAGGACAACGTACTCGTTTCAAAGCATTTGTAGCAATTGGTGATAGTAATGGTCATATTGGTCTAGGAGTTAAATGTAGTAAAGAAGTCGCCACAGCAATTCGTGGAGCTATTATTTTAGCTAAATTATCAGTTGTTCCTGTACGTCGTGGATATTGGGGCAATAAAATTGGTAAACCCCATACAGTACCTTGCAAGGTTCGTTTTTGTTTGATTTTTCTAATTTGTTAAAAGGATTAAGATATGATGATAAAATTCACAACTTTCGCGGTTTCCACCAAAAGGCTTTTGCCTAATGATGGTCTAATATATCTGAATATGCATTATATCTATCGATTATATTCTTTTCTCATGTTCCTTTTATCTAATAATTTTTTTTTGATATAATTTAGGTCACTGGAAAATGTGGTTCGGTAACTGTCCGTTTGATACCAGCACCGCGTGGTACTGGCATTGTATCAGCACCAGTACCTAAAAAGTTACTTCAAATGGCTGGTATTGAAGATTGTTATACTTCAGCACGTGGTTCAACTGGTACATTAGGCAATTTCGCTAAGGCAACTTATGCTGCAATTGCTAAAACTTATGCATACCTAACACCTGATTTATGGAAAGATATGCCTTTGACTAAGGCACCATATCAAGAATTTGCGGATTACTTGGCTAAAAATCATAGACCAGCTGGACCAAGACCAACGGAAGCCATTTAAGATCTTTTTAGTTTTTTTGTTCTTTTTTAGTTTCTTGGTTTTACATCAAACATTTCAATAGGTTCATGGACAATAAATTAAACTTTTGTTTGATTTATAAGTGAACAGCTACATCCCTCTGATTCTGTCGAAAATTTACATCATAAGGATGTAGTTTGAATTGTCGTCCGTGAACATGTTGAAACGTTCAAAAAAAATACACATGTTCTTCGAAATAATGATAATAATAATAATAATAAAATAATAATAATGAAAAAATAAAAACTACATGATCATTGAGAATTGTTTTTTATTTAATTATTCTTAAATCGCGTTTATAAATAATAACGAAGTTGAGGAGTAATTGTTTAGTTTCCTTTAATTATTTTGTATAAAAATTCAAGAATTGCTGGTCAAGCTGGCCATAAGTAACTCCATTTTATGTAGAAAATTCCTGCCTTCCATTTTTTCTAGACGCACGTCTCGAAATTGCCCACCTAAATGTTCCCATTTTCGTTCTGTAACTAAGCGAGATGGAAAGAAATCACTACGTGGTGAATGGGCAACACTGACTTGTACGCCATTATGTGGTTCACAACGTACAGCAATAATACGATCACCGGTTGGTGATGCCAATAAACATGAACTAGCATTACCTAATGGTTCAACACTACCATTACCTAAATGATTCGAATTAGCTAAACCTTGCCAGCCCATTGTTTTCGCCAATGCTTGTACAGCCAAGATCTGATGTTGATTTATATGACAAAAGATCAAGTCACGTAGTTCTTGTGGTTCGTAGCTCATCAACATAACTTTACCATCACGACAGATACATTTTAAATTCTTCTCGCCAACATGTATGACCAATGGTGTACGACATAAAGCATCATAGCCATGTGTTGATATATTAATTTTAACACAAGATTGCGTTGGACTATTCAATGTATTCCAATGTGAACTAATCAATGGATCTTTGACTTCTTTTGCTATTGTATCCAAAACATATTCAGTACGCATACGCATGAAAAAATGCTGGGCTTGTTTTATAATTTGTTCTAATAGAGTTTCCGATTTGGTCATTTCTAATAATTCATAACGATCGGCTGCCATTGGTCCAGCTAACATACGTTTCTTGGACGGCCCTAAAGGACCTGTTGCAGGATGCGGGAATGGATGATGTGTATTCTTATGATGGACTTCTCTTAATAATTGATGCAAAGAATGTTCTAATACATGATCATGATCACTTTTTCCTGCATTTTGTGATGAATTATTATTATTATTATTAGCTGTTATTGTAGCAGCTGTTGATGATGTTGACGATGATGATGATGATGATGTTGATGATGACGAATTTGTTGTTGCTGTTGTAGACGATTTCTTATCGCCACTAGTAGAATGACATAATCCGATAATCAATTGGATGCCAGGTAGAACAGTTGCCATTATCTGATTTCCGACAACCATATGTGGTATAGGAGCTTGTAATTGTACAGCTTCTTTAGCTAATTGATTGAATAATTCTTTACAAAATAAAACATTTTGTGCAGCTTCCAATTTTTGTTGCCAATGCATATCCGGATTAGATGGTGGTGGTCCTGATCCCAATAAATTTATATTTGCACTACATAAATCTTCTTGGTCTTTCTGACATAATACTTCAATATATGCTACACCTTGTAATTCAGATGGTATAGATACTTTTAATGCTCTCGATGGTGTTGTTATTTGTCCACTACTAACACCACCAGGACTACCTGGTGGACTATTTGTTTTATCATCATCTTCTGCTTTAGTTACTTCAAATGTACCAGTTGGTGTATATTTTGAACCGGCTGTACGATAACTCAAATCACCGATTATTGTATTTGAAACTTTTTTCAATCGCCAATTCTGTCTTAAACGCAATAAATCAATATGAAAATCGGGTATAGCACGATTTCGTGCAGCTTCACTTTGTGATGTTTTTAAACGTTCAGCGCCAGTTAATAAAACACTAGCAGCACCAGCTAGAGCTTTTTTCCGTGCATAAATCTGTACCATTGGTTTTGTTTCAATTGGTTCTTGTTGTACAGGATCTAATACCATATAACGTTTCTCTTTTGCAATTGCTAAAACATCAGCTAAAACGCAAACTTCTTGATAAGCATTACGCAGTTTATTACGGACAGAGTCCCATGGCCATAAATTCGATTGAAATGAATCTTTACTGTCTGTTTCTGATTTCGTATCATCGTTTGAATCTTCTTTTTTCACATCAATCTCGGATGTTTTACTGAAATCGATTTTTTGTGCATATTTTGCGAGGCTTTCAGATAGTGTTAGAGGTCTAAAATCAATAAACAAACGAATATTATGGAATTTATTCGGACAAAGTTGAAGAATTAAACTTACGGTTGATAAATTTCAGTGCCATCATATGTAATTTCTTGAATTTGATTTTCTATTGGAGCTTCAACGGATATATTGATAGAATACGACATTATCGTATAAAATGATTCAATCACTCTTAAAATACGTATTTTTCTAACAATTTGAGTAAAAATAACTACATTTTTTGTTGATAGCTTTATGTAGTTCTTATTTATGAGGTTATGGCGTTAGATTGAGGTTAGAGACGACATCGGTAATATAGGAAACTTTAATACGAATTTGAATATTTTTTCTTATACGTATTATTGTGAACAAATATTGTATAATTTATTGTTATTTTCAGTTATAACATAAATAGAAGTACTTGGTAATCCAATAACAATTATCCATAATAATATCTAATTATTGAATAAATGATGCTTAGCACTAGCGCTATCTGTTGTTGTGGAATAGAGTTTAGGAATTTAAGCGCAATTTTTTGATTTCCGCAATGTAAATATTCAGGTTTTCACGGTTATCATATCGATTATCTTGATAGTTCAATAAATCAACAACATATTTTATAATCTCGAATTTCTTGCTTTCTTACGTTCGAGTTTTTATGGTTGAAATCCGTCTATTCAATTTCAGACTACATAGAAAACATTTTAAGGATTTACCCCATTTCTTTTCATTATGTATAATAAAAGTTGGTGGTAGTAGATTGATTTGATTTTTCTTTAAAGAAAATTCACATTTTCTTGTTCGTTGCTGGTTGTGTTTTTTTTTCTTCTTCTTCTACTTCTTCTTCTTATTGGTTTTATGTTGAGTTCAAATCGAAGATTGGTGAGAAGAGAACAGCATCAATCTTTCACCCGCCTTACACCCCCAAAGCTTTTCTTTTTATTCCAAGTAGACACACAAATACGAAACGATAAATCAATGTGGAAGACCTGTCACTGGTTAGGAAGCCACGTAGTTGTTGTGTTGTTATTCATCCACATTGCGTTTAGTTATTCTCTTTCGATAAAGGAAAAAGGCCAAATCATTGTGGGAGGTGGATTTTGTTTTATTTATTATTATTTATAAGTTTTCATGCTTATTGCTAATTATATTCCATATTAGTTTCGAGTGTTTTCTCATCCAGATTATTGACGTATTATTCTGAAAGTTATTATAATTTCGATTTGAGAAGAGACGGAGTTGTGTTGAGGGGGCCGGATGGATCGGTGGATATGGTTGGGTGGAAGTCGCAAGACCAACAACGAAAGGGGTGGTTCGGTGGCTTGATAGTGGGTGGTTGGATGTGTATAAGAGTAGGGCTGTTATACGACATGAACCAGACTCGAAGTGGAATATCAATAATGTGACCGTGCGATTGCCAAGACTCAACATGGCCGCTCTCTTTCTCTGTTATACCCGGATTTTCTCTCTTTATCTTGTTTTTCCTGTTCTATATTCTCTATTTCCACCACCTTCGCTTACGCTGCCACCACCATCTCCACCAACACCACTACTACCATCAGAACCAGATAAATTTATATGTATATATAAGTTTCCCAGGATCGCCTCGGCACCAAACACATCCGCAGAATTAATGTATTTAGAACGATTATATTACAACAAAGTAGAAGATAGATAATCTTGCAATACAGATGTTGTATGTAAGGAAAGAAGATGGATATTAATGGAAATGCCTATATATTTTTACATATTTTTAAAAAGTTGTAACGAAATACCATCTTTGTTATTTTATTGTCACTTTATAACCCAATTACGATTAAGAAAATATAAAATTATGTTCGTTCAAGAGACGGAATCTTTCGAACATATTTGGACCGAATTTGTTTAATTCCATTTGGTCGTTGACATATCTATTTTCTGTATATAGAATTTGTTGTGTTTTGGTTGAATTCGTATAAATTTGAGGGATGAAATCTTGTTGTTTTTGGTTTATTCAAGAGGGTGTGTTTTAAAATACCTTTCCTTCTATTTCTATATAATAATCTTGTTGTTTTTTTGTTGTTGTTGGCGATTGTCATTTGGTGTGCTTGCCGTATTGATTTCTTTTTTCGGTATAGTACGGAAGATAGAGAGTGAGAATTTCGGGGGGAGGTCCACCTTCCAGAGTCCCTGGGCTTTTGCTGGTTTGTGGAATATATCTGGTATATATATAGTCCAGGTTTTAGATATATATATACGGAAAGCGTCATTTTCTGCGCAGAAATAACAATTGTAGAATCTCGCACACATACAAATATCTATATATACATTTATATATATAAATGTATATAATAATACATACAAATACATAGACAATCGTACACAAAAAAGAACAGAAACGTCCAATAGAGAGTGTCGGTTTGCTCTAGCGTCACGGCGCAACGTCCAATCCCACCCCCGTTCTAGCAATAAGATCCACATTCCGAGAAACTCGATTTGGTGAATACGATTGGCTGCTGGATTCCGCGAATCCGACTGAATTTCTCTTATTGTCATTTGCCACTATATACGGGTTGTTGTGGTAGTGGTGGTTATTATGGTGATGGGATTGGTGAAAAATACCAAATTCCATCGCACGAAGAAAACAAAATTTCATATATTTATCTATTATTTGATTGATTGATTTCATATATTGTATATAGAAATAAAATTGAGTTAATACAACGAATTTTCGTATACTTATAGAATTAAAGTTCGAATTTTATTCTTTTATGATAAATAATAAAAGTGTTGGTTTGTGTATTCTTGGTGCGAGAGAATATAGTGGCACATGAGGAGAGGGCGGTTGGGCGGTGTTTCACTTTGGCTCCGGTATCGACCCGCCGCCGCGCCCGGATGAGGACATTACCCGGAGCTCTCAATACTCAGCGCAATGCTATATATATATATATATACACACAACTTTCTGTATGTATATATTCGCAATAAGTCCCTCCAAAACAACCTCCTCCATATACACAAGCAGCACCAACAATTCTATATTATATACATATAGATACATCCCTTGAGCACCACTACCATTACAACCACCACCCATTCTCTACACGCCATCTATATACATCTCCAAATGCTGCAGCGCCCATTCGACGACGGCGGGTGTTGTTGTTCGCTTATTCCACTCCCGGATTATAATTTTCCTTGTATTATATATACAAACTTTTAGATATTGTTTCCCAATGTATAATGTTAGCGGAGACGTTTAATAAAAATATTATACCCACCATATATCTAAATGGAGGAGGTATTCTTTGCTATATTTATATTTATAAATTAAAACAATAGAAAATTATCTTTCGATATAATTAAGAAAATATCTATTTTTTTCTCTTTGTTTGGAAATGTTTATCTCACAGTGATATAACCTTTAATTAACCTCTATACGATGGTAATCCTATATCTATATAGAGAAATTTGCACCGCGTGCTTCCTTCATTCGCGTATTCTTAATTGATTTTACAACAAACTTCAATACTTTATATAAGATTTCAATTAAAAAAGTGGTAGGACCTTTTTCTAAAAAGAAAATAAATTTCGTGCCTACACTCATACACAACTTGTATAAAAATGATAAGAATATTATTATACAGGTTGATCCACCAGAGACGATCCTGGTCTTGTTGGAATTTTGATTGTAGTGGGGAGGAAAAAAATGCACTCGAAGATCTAAAGTTCGGGAAATCGTTTTAAGAGTTGCAAGACAAGGATAGCCTCTGCTGAACCATCCCGTATAATACAAAGATATATATTTATAGTAGCACCAAATCTAATTTTAAAACTTGCACAATTGCCATATAAATATATGCTTTTTTCGCGCTTTATACAAAGATTCCATCTTTCTTATTATACTTTTATTACTTTTTACTTATATTTTAAGTTATATGTATACTTAAATGTGCGTATATATGAGAGATGGCATGTTCTATAACTATTATATTAAAGATTATTTTTATCTTGTGCGAAATATATATGGGGAAACAAACTATCGAGAATCTCCCCTATGGACTATTAAATATGTTACACACAAACTTCCACAATAACGTTAACAAAACTGTTACCCCAATAGAGACACAAACACACACACACACACACACATATACATCTTTAGATATGCAAAACTTAATTACAGAAAATTACAGGTATGCCCCGCACTATCTCCATCTATAGGTATATATACGCATCTATAATTGTATTATCGTTGAAATGGTATAAATAATAAGGATCATTTTTGTATTTACACCCCCTTATTGTCGATATTTGCGCAATTCCGTGCTGAAAGCTTTTCCAAGTTTAAATAATAAATATATAGCTATGTGGTATAATGTTATATGTTTCGGTCAAAAAAGATGGAGAATATAACTTATACTTTATGTTTTGTATATGTATAGGTGTGTGTGTGTGTGTTTAAGACAGCTCTCCAATCAATATTGGATTTTATTACACGATAGAGTAGGATAGAGCGAGGAAAAACAAGAGTCGGATTATAAAAAGAAGGTGATAGTAGTGATAAAGGAAAACTTGAACTTTCTACCTTTACAACACAAATGTTGGAAAAAAAAATTGGAATAAGAGCTTTTAGAAGAGCTATGAGCATATTTTAAATTTTTTACATCACAAAAAAAAAAAAACTTCTACAAAAAATATATACAGTAGGAATAAAGAAGATCGGTATATAGAAAGATTGCTCTCTAGCCTCTAGCCAATTACAATTAAGAAAGATTATCAACGATTGAGTGGACAACAATGCCACCATGCTCCAATTTTTTTCTTCTCTAAAATAACCCTCGATCTTCAGTTCTATGCGGATTTGAAATTGTTCTCACTTCCAACTGTGCCAAAACCTACGTGTACCGGTTGTCATTGCCGCCATATTATATTCGCAGTAATTTTTCTGGTTTAATAAGAAACCAGCTGTGAGTTGTAGTGAGATCGCACTACTATATGAATAAAAAAGACAGAGCTCATAAATATCTCGCTCGTACTGATGTAAAAGTATAGGCCGATCTATATGTTTTGTTTGTGATCCAATATGTAGTCAGAATATTGTATCTAGAGATATAGTCGCAAGTGAATTTGGAAATTTGTAACTATGAGCCAAAGAAATAAAAATCAGCTGGCTTTAATTCTTATGTCTGCGTATATAGCTAGCTATATATGATTTTTATATGGATGCAAGCCCAATATCTTCTTGCTAGCGGCGATTATACCCGCGAGACGTTTTGTTTGTCGTTTTCAGCCGCACGCACTTGCTTGAACGGCAGTATGAACGAGAGTCTACTGTAATTATGGATTAGTTCCTAATATAATTTTTTTTTGTGGCTCACCACTAATCAATAAACTGTGGCACATTTTAATTTATATACACCGAATTAAATGTAGACGAGTTGAGGAGAGTCTGAGTCGTCGTAAGCATTATTCCTATGCAATTTTTTTTTCTCGAAGAATGAATTTTATTTTGTATTATTATATACTTATTGAATATTTATATATATTTAATGGCAACCATTTTCTGTTTGATAATAAAATTCAACCAATCACATTGTTCATAATATTGTAACATTAATGTCCTGCTGTTGTCCGTTACAACATCATCAACCATTATAATATATATATATATATATATAGTTGATTCTTTGTATACAATATAACAGACAAAAAAACAAAGTGAAAACAAAAAACAAACGACCCATCATATCACCACCATTGCTATTCTATTGTATGACTTTTTTTCCTGTTTTAAACGACTTATAAATAAAACAAATAATTGTTAATAACTATTTCCATATTGTTGTTAATAAAGTATATATGTGTGTTGTATGACAATTTTATTCCCAACAAATTTGTAATTAAAATAAATTCCGTCGAATAAAGGGTTTCGATTATTATCATTATTATTATTATTATTATTATTATTATTATTATTATTAAAACAAAGTTGTAAAGTTATTCTAATTCGTTGCGATGTAAGCTGACAATGAATAAGTAAGAATTAAAATCAGTTTTGATAATAGAGGGGAGTATACAGGATTACAGCAGTATATACGAAAAACCACCCTATATATTTTACAGATATTTTTTTTTTAATAATGACCACGTCGATTTATATACAATTTTCTTTGTTTATAATTTAATTAAATAACGTTCACACCAACTATACATATATATATATATATATATAGTCATAATTGTTGTTTGTTTTTAAAAGAGAGCAAATCGGAGGAAATGGAACATAGAGACTCTTTATTGTTATTATTATGATAAGAAAGAGGGTTGTGGCCGATTTAAGGGTTTGATAGAAGTTGTAGAAAGTAAAGGGTATATATATATTAAGATCTTGTTGTATATATAAGGGGGTAAAGAGGGACTAGATAATGGAATCAGACTTAGTCTAAATGGAAGCTTAACACTTCCAGGGCGGTTTCCGGATTGAATACTTAGTGTTGTTACTCCAATTCATCGCTTTCTATATTTATATACAGATTGCTGCGCTACGATTCTTCA
Organism: Zonitis immaculata; assembly: GCA_037414775.1. Lineage (NCBI taxonomy): Eukaryota > Metazoa > Arthropoda > Insecta > Coleoptera > Meloidae > Zonitis > Zonitis immaculata. Next base: position 10,874 of record JAZBGX010000393.1, read on the forward strand.
TAAGATTGAATCTTGGAATATCTTTTCTAAATCTTCCAAACATATCTATAAATAAATCTTTATTAAATTATTTGTTTAAATATTAATTTAATTTAGTATCTATATACTTATAGCTTTATATAAATTGGATAAAATATATCGAAAATAATTAAATAAAGATGATTTTATAGTTTGTGGAGTAGGGGTGGCGAAATAACAATAAACACAAAATGAAAATCATTATATATTGTCGGCACTTATATATATATTGAAAGAATAACAAATTAAATTTTTCTAAAACAAAACGATCATCATGGCCGACAGGTATTGACGGCTATGAAATTAATATTTTTAATAATAATCGATTCAGGTCCACCCAATGATTGCTATATATATATATAAAGGATGGTCCACCAGAGGCTTTCCTGGTCCTGCAACTCTGGCTTTAGTGGGTGCAAAAAAAAAAAAACGGACAATCGACGATATTTAGAGAACATTTTGACGTTAAAACGATTTCCCAAACTTTAGATCTTCGAGTACAATTTTTTTTCTCTCCACTAGAACCAGAGTTCTTACACAACCATGACAGCCTCTAGTGGACCAGCCTGTATATAGATATATAAATCTATTCGAAACTTGTTTATTATTTATTTATTAATAATTGGAGATAACGTTACGGTTTAATTTTGGTATTTCTGAAATCGGCAATATAATAGTGCGCGCTGCTCCGCACCTACCCCATATCGGCTTATAGTCTGTCTTATGCTTTGAAAGAATTGAAAAATAATAATAGAGAAATGATGGCCATCAACAATATATTCATATATTGTTATTTGTTGTCGCGTTATCATTAATGTCTAGACAGAATAAATTGATATTTTATTATAAATTATAATCAATCTGTTGTTGTACAACAACAACATGCATTTGTTCCAAATAATATATATAGTCGGATCAACGAATCTTTGCATCCACGTCATCTGAAGTTGCACTAAAGTTACGACGAAAGTTTGACATGCGTGCCAATAAGTTGAAGCAATAATATACAGTAGGCGCAAGGCAAGGACCGCTTTCTTCGGATAGAGATGAGCTGCGTAGAATATAACTTTCCTAAATCGTCCTCATCGTCCGATATTATTTCAAATTCCTTCTTGAGATGATCTTACACATTAAAGCGAGCAGGTCTGGAGTTACTACCTATATATTCCCTTATTGTCTGACTGTGGTTGCGACTGGTATTTGGTTACGGGAATAAGCTTATCGTTTGCTCTTATGAAAAAAATGGTTTCTGCTGTTCATTTTGCGAATGATTTCGATCGTCAATGTGAGTTCAATCAAGTATACATTAATTAAAATAAATATCGCGTCTATGGTGGATCTGTTTTGTCGTAACCTTTTTACAGATGCCATTCTACGTAAAACTTTTTCTGTCAACAACTTTACCGATGGGCATTTTTTCATTTTATCGATGCAGCAGCGAGTATAGAGACGGATGGTTGCAAATATAATGACAGCAGTCACATTCCAGCACTATAGTGCTTGTAAAATTGTCTAAAAAAGCCATAGTTTTTCCGGGAATTACAGTGAATAGAATAATTTTTGTTTTATATATATAATAATGGTATATGTATATATAGCGGCGGTTGTATAAGCGCCAACGATTAACGTCTTCGCATTATATTGTCGCAAGTATAATGATGAATATCCCCAATACCCGCCTATATACCATCCCATATATATATATATACAAAAACATTAAAGTTTTGAGAATAATACTATATATACTTAGTACAATCAAGGAGTAAAAGGCGAGCGCGCAATTAGAATTTAATTAATTATGCGTTATGAATGAGGAGTCGCGCGCTATATGGCGTTTGTCGTTTGAGTTATTCCACAATGTGTTCTTTTACTCCATGCTTATATAGAATTATTATAAGAAAAGATATAAAGTGTATATATATATATATATATAGTTGGACGTCTTTTGAATAACCAAGACCAAGAGTATGATTTAGAATTCAACGGGAATGAGTTTAATTTCAGTTTTGAATGTGATGAGGAAGATATTACTTTGGAGAATTAAAACATAGACACCTCGTTTATATACTATATAGGTATATAGGGTTGAAAATTTATTGCCATTTCATGTAATTATTGTTGAAATTTTAAGGTTGTATATCTATATATAGAAAATTATATAACTTTGAATTTTTTATGTTGTGTCATTTCGGCATATTGTTAATTTTGATTTATACGACTAATGTTAGCTTTTTGGAAAACAAACACATAATTTTTTAACACCAAACCATAAAAGTATTGTATTGGGAATTTTACAAAGTCCATTGCAACAACAAACAATAATAATAACAACATAGTGTGTTGTTATTTTGATTGCTTTCATTGGAAGCGTATAATTTTTACTATGTATGTTTTGTGAGTATATAGAAAACGACGATACGAAGCCACTCATGAATCATTAGCCCATCATTCATTCTGCTTTCTTCTCGCAACAAATATGCCATAAATTATAAATATATAAAAATAAAAACAATTTTAAAGTATTTTTCAATCGTATATACTTATTGCTAGACTGTATATATGTTCGCATCAGACAAACGTTTTATGGTGATTTTTTTCAATAGTCCCCAGCTACCATAGAGCCGTCATTTCATCATAATTGGGTATTGGAGTGCAATTTTTATTCAAATAATCACTTCTTATAAATATTGGGTTGTACACAATTATGTAGAAGCTTCAACCAACGTTGAGCAGTAGAATATTGTGGATGGGGCATTGTTTCCCAATCTAGCTGCTGTAGCTTAGACCCTGTGTGCTCGTACATTGTCGTGGAGGAGATACACATGAGCTTTACATCACTGTACATATAGCTGCAATCGTTAGCAACTCGTACTAAAGCATCCCTTTACAACTCCACTAGCAACTGAGCAGAATCTTCTTTAATCTAATTTAATTCAAAGTGGTGGCTTATATTCTTTATGAATCCACATGTATTATGATTGTAGAGAATCCGCAGGCTTCAAATCCAGTGATTAGGTCTATTCTAAAAACTCTTCTCTATGCGAACGAGCAAGGAGCGATAGACAGATAGACTGAAGAGCATCTTTGTCTGATTCAGTTATATTATGAGTCGATATAGCTAAGAGTGTGAGAATGCTAAGCGACAGTTAATTTGCGAGTGGAACCGTCCAGTTTCTCTTCTTAACAATTTCGTTTAGCTGGAGCATTGCTCGGCTTTGTCCAGGTCGATCTTCTTAGCTCGTATCTGCTTGACGGGAGTATGATCAAAGCAACTTCATATATATTTCTATCTGCAACTGTTGCAGTACTATTCTCGTAGCTATATGCTCGTAATAATTTAGTGCTCGCAGTTGACGTTGTCTATCAAATTTTAATTTAATTTATTTAATTCTAAAATATTTGATAATTTATTATTTTCGTCTATATATATAAATGTAGTGCGGTGTTGAAAACGGTATCCAAAAACTGAAACAAATTGCTTGTCAAAGTGTTCTTTCAATAATAAGTTCGTGTAGAGAGCACATCATTCATTTTTTCGATACGGATAAGGAAATTACAACATAATTCCTGGATAACACAAAATAAAAAAAATCGATGAAATGTATTTGTATTAAAGTAAAATTATAGGTGTAACTTGCACACAGTATCAGATAACGTGGATTTTTTGTTCCGCAGAGTTTGGGGTTGTATATATATATATATATATATATAGTAATAGTGTTTCGGTTTTGGAGAGAGAAAAAAATTATATATATATATTTCTATATATAAAGCCGTCGACGGTTGTTGGATAGAACATCAATCATTGTTTTTTCGATTTTCTTCCGTCAGTTAATTTCTTTTTGTTTATATCTATCTTTGTCTGCCAGTTTATACCCCTATATGGACAATTATGCGTATATATACCAAAATATAAATTTAATATAAAACAAAAAAATATAATAATAATAATAATAATAATAATAATAATAATAAAAGAGGACTTATTTTTATTAAAACGTTTTCAAATTATAGCAAGTAGTAATCAAAGCTATAAAAACAAATTAAATTCCATAAAATGGGCCCAGTTATTTAAAGACTAAACCCATTATGAGTAGTGGGAACCTATCATTACATGAAAACCATTCAACATTGATGATGGCATATCATATCAGAGTAGAGAGGACCCCAACTCTATCTTCATTGGAATATAATATAAAATATATATATGTATGTATATTATTTTTATTTTATATCAAAACGAATAAAAAAATATTTATATAAAATAATAATAATAATAATAATAATAAAAACTGGTCGATATATATCTTGGAAAATCTTTAATACCTACAACATAAAACAAAATTATACGGTTTTGTTCTCGAAATATCGAATGGGACCACCAATTGTATATTCAACAATAAATTCATTGGAGCTTTATTGGTTCTTATCAAATTTGAATGCGATCTGAGGTTGATTATAATCATAATCTTCTTGGAAAGTTGTTTTATCCTCCAACCTATAGTCCCTCTATCTATCGAGCAGGGGCTCTATAAATAGAGTCGTCAAAGTACTCGCTTCTGCCAAACATTTTTTGCAGACCCTCAATCCCAAAATCACACCATAATAAGTTACAATTATTTAAATAAAAGCGAAAGTTAGGGAGTGTATAATGCCAAAAGTTTATTGTAGACTCCTGCTCAAGGTTACGCGAACACCCGACTCGCAGCAGTCCGCCGACCACAGTCCAAGAACCTATGCGGCTCATAGAGCGATACACTAATTTTCCAGCGTTTTCCCAACATTTCTAAGCCATTCTTATCGAAAAATTCCTAAAGACCTAAAGAAAAATCTGCAAAATTATCCGCTCGAGAGTGAAATCTAGAAAAACGTCTGAATCGAGCGAGAAAATGCTCTACAAGGCATTGATAAATAAAATCAAAGTTCAAGAGGAAGTACTTGTAATTGAAATTACAAGGGAGTCTTTTCTATATCTCTAAACAACGAAATTTCCTTACGTCGCGGAAATAAATTTCCCATTTCAAATGAAACACACCCTATAGACTTTAGGTGCTATTATGTACAGTTGGGGTGATGTGATGAAATATTAGTGTGTTAAAGGCTATTTACATTCTCTATCTCACCAATCATGTCGGTTTGTATCCATCAAAATAGCCAATAATTAATATTGATCAAATTTTGATCTTGATCAGTATATACAATAAATGTTAGTTAGTTAGTTAGTTAGTTAATTTATCGAACAAATATTAATGTTTATAGAATTCAATGTTATCATTATTATCATTATCATCAATAATTTGATAATTTATTATTTCTACATTTCACGATTATTAGGAAATTGGAATATTCATTTGAATTGAATTAGTTATAGCTTCATCAATCAATTAAATGTTAATTATTATGTATAGAGGATTCACATATAAGAGAGCATGGGCGGAGCTAACTGTAATTAGCTATACGTCCATGCTCTTGCAAATGTAAATGTAAAATACTTATTTAGGGATAGAAACCATAGCTCCAACAATAAGCAGTGCAATTTAACTAAGGATTGACATATTGGGTAATGGAAAGCGTTATGCTCAACATATCATTGAGGAACAAAATCAGAAACCAGAAAGAAGTGAATAATCCAGGTCAAGGATAGCTGTGCAAAAGTGGAAATTAGCAGGGAGTGTAGCCGTACAGGAGGATAACACATGGATACTGGAGCGGAGATAGACTAAAATGGGAGAGCATGGAGGAGGTTTGTACATTGAGGAGTGGATGGTCTATATAGCTCGTAAAAGAGACTAGAGTGATATCGAGTTGTATCTGAGAATTTGAGGTAGAAGCGCATTTAGACCAAATTGAGCTTTTCTAACGCACTCTATTCATATAATTAGTGGTTCTATGTTTTGATTTCTCGATTTTTATAAGTATACATATATATAGATATCTTTTGATTGATTCCCTTTTATCACATAATATAGCCCAAATGAATAGACAGGTTGTCGTAATAAAATATACAGTGGATGGTGCATTTAAGGAAGACATTTATTTAGTTAAATATAACTATAAAGTTAATACAATAAATGATGATAGTTGACTCCCCCCTGTGATGCTATATAGAAACATAAATGGCGTGATTGCATGCCATTTCGATTCATAAAATAATTATTTATTAGGCCATTCATGAAACTGACGATTTTTCTTGTTGTTTTTTTTAAAATTTTTCATTATATTCAATGAAACCCAATAAAAATTATAATAATAAAATTGAAATAATGGTTATCATTTTTACAATTCTTCTAAGTTGAATTTTTAATAAACATAGGTGCGCTTGTGAAATTTTTTTCTAACAACGTCCATTATAATATCATCAGTCGTCATATTTAGTCTGTATAGATTAATATTCATATATGGGTTCATTAAAAATGATTGATCAATAATTCTTTTTATTATTATTATTATTATTATTACAATAATCTACCTGAATCGATCTAAATGATGATTCGTAAAGTCGATCAAGATTGAAATAGAAAAAAAAAGAACTTTATAAAAATAAATTTATATCTAATGACAGGTTATTCGTTCGATTTCTCTAATAATAGGTATTGATAGGTTGTAAAAATTATTTTTAAGAAAATAACATTTATGATTCAAAAACTCGATAATCAACGGTTGAGAAGATTTTCATTATTATTTTTTTTTTCAAATTATAAAAAATAAATAAATTATCAATATATACATACATAGTTCATTCAAAAAGTTCCACGACTCATTTTATTCATAATATCCACTACTAGCGCCATATGTTGGAACTACAAGGTGGGGGGGGCGGCAAAAGTAATGGCATAATGTGAATCAGCTTCCTCATTTGTTGGAAATGCACATTTGTTGGTTGCTCGCAAAATATCTAGCTCCAAATGGGGAATTTCTTTTTCACTGTTGGCTTTCAAAACTTATAAGGTTTGTGGTTCGTACTCGTGGTATATGCAAGATTCCAAAACGCCCCAAATTGAGATTATAATCTGAACATTGATGTTTCAAAGTCTCACCATCGTTGCTTGAGCTGTTTGAGCGGTTGCTCTGTCCTGCTGAAACCAACAATGCTCAAGACCCAAAAAAACTCGTTGAACATCTGCCTGTAGCGCTTGCCAGTTACGACGTCAACATCTTCAAAAAAAAAATGCTACTCAAAACAGTCACTTTGATAGGATGTAATGGCTCGACGTGCATTTATGCTGCCTCAAAAAAGCAAAATTCGTCGCTCATCATGATTTTCGATACGAAATCACCCTCTTATTGCATCAGATTTAATGGAAGTAAGTCAACCTCAATCGGTGAATGGTTAGCACTTTGTAAGCAAAACATCTCTCAGTCTTCCATGGAAAATTCTACCCAACGAACACTTTTGCTGATATTAAATTGTGCGAATGGCTGTCCGTGTGGACTCTCTTGGATATACTCGGTTACATCAGTGATGTGCAAAGTTGAACACTTAAGCGCCATTTTATTACTTTATAATCGTCTCACAATTTTTTGGGGTTCATAACTGATCCTGATCAATTAAAAAACATTTGGTAGATATTAAAGCTATATTCAGACGAATATAAAGCCAGGGTTCGAAGAGCCATTCCAGGTCGTTCCAGCGGCTTTACAAGCTTACACTGTTATCCCAAGTTTTTTTTATCTTTTTGAATGAACCCCGTATAGAGCTACAAATTAGTTTCGGTTGTGGTTATTGAAACAAAAACAGTTAATAATATAAAAACTAATTAAAACATTATTTTGCTGTATCATTGTTTATTTATTATATTGTATTAATATATAATAAGATTTCAATATATATATATGTATAGAAGAAGTATTATGATTCGTTAAGGTGGCGCCTTATACTTTATGTTGCTGTTATTATTATTATTATTATTTTTTTAGATTTGAGGGTTGATTTTCGAGGGAATTCAATCGTCAATTGTGTGACATAAGTTTCACAGGGTATATAGTAGTGACTTGCACTTCAACACAAACAACAACAACAACACCAACGACCAATTCCCGGAGTCGACATACAGTGATAGATGGTGCTACTGTTTTACTTTATATATATATATATATATATCTATATGGTGTGGTGGTATTAAATCCGGGCCCGGAATGTCAATGGCTGCTGCCATGATACGCATTTCAATTGTTGAAAATACAATCTCATCATCATCATCATCATCATTGTCATCATATAAAACGACAATAAATGATTTATGTTTATATATATATAATAGAAATTTTTGTTTTAGATTTTAATTATTATTATTATTAATAGAGGGGTTGTTGTTAATTTGATATAAATTGCGATCCTTAATTTCAATTTTCATTTATATTTGTATATACGTTGAAAATTACAATGTTGTTTGACGAATAAGATTTCTAGTAGATGATGTTCCTCATCTCTTCTGTTTCCTACTATCATCAAGTTGTTGTTGTTGTTGTTGCTGTTGTAGCAGCGAGAGTAACTAATTGGTTCGCTGTTCTTGTTTTATATATTAGTTTATATATAGTGTTGATAGTCGTGAACACGTCAGATTGCTGCCCAATCTAATTAGGACACAATTTGTTAATGTGTTTTATCTTGACTGCGATTGGATTCAGGATAGGATATACGCTGCTCCCATCCTGTTGTTGCCTGTTATCCACATATACACTCGCCACTATGCTATACATATACGAAATTATAAACCCTATCTATATTATTATACTTGTTGTTGTTGTTATACTATTTTAGATATAGATAGAAATTAAATAATGGAATTATTAATCAATATG
>JAZBGX010000393.1:19800-31578 GCA_037414775.1 Zonitis immaculata
AAAATCGACGACAAGATCATAACTCTAAATGAGTTAGATTTTAATTGATGATTAAAAATTTACATCCAAAATAGCAAATCTATATTGGAACAATGTATAAAATGGAATTCTCACTGCTCAAAATTAACAAAAAATACGTTATATCTCTGCTTAATTAAAAAAAAAAAGTCGAAAATCTCTTACTAGACGAATAGTGACTGCGTCATCGCTCAATGGTGACAATGGGATATTTCTGGTTATCACCAGAACGTAGAAAATACGTTAGCGAGCTTATTAAGTCATCACTAGTCTAGGGTAGAAGAATCGTGTATATTCATTTGAATACACATTGAGCCGTCTGTCCATAAACCATTTCTAACAAATACATACACACGTCGGCTTGGTGGAACCATTGGCTGACTGTGCTCCTACAGTTGTACGTTGAGCTGAACAAAAGACGAGTATCACAAACGACAAAAATGTGAAAAAAAGTCGAAGATGCTGCTCTAGCTGTCCGAAGAGTAACCATTTTGCTGACTTCACACGGATCCCCCATACGGCAGTGTTCGAGAATTTTCAAAGACAAAGTGCTCCAATGATGGACACTTAGAATTTTAACTTCTGAGCAATACAAAAAGATAGAGTCAACTTTTCAAGAGCAAATCGTGCATAATTTCGATTCTGAGATTGAACAATAATCGTTGATTGCAAAACGACCGTTCTCATCGATACCGAAGAAACTCAGAGTGGCAAGCTCAGCGCAATAATTTATGGTATCCGTTTGTTGAGCTGTTGGCTCAGACTCTTCTACGCTGACCAAATAATGAGATTACGGGAGGTCATCACGAGGAAAACTGCGAGTTGAGTGCTCTTTACGGTTGTCGTTTGAGAAGAGGGCTTGGAATTACTAGAACTCTTACCTTTAGATCTAACATACAGAAACTCCTATCTCTTTCCCCGGCTCAATAATCAGCTCAGAGGCGAGAAAATTCACAACAATACTGTGTATGTTGATTTGTTACTTTTCGATCTATCCTCGTAGATTGGAAATGATAAAAGTTACTTGCCAAACCTTATTTTATATTCTTGATGTACAATAACCCATTTCCCTCCCACTCTTAATTAAATCAACGGTTTTTCTTCCATTTTCTTATTTATTTGTGTTGCCATCAGTTCTATCAACCATTAAAAATACTCATATCTATAAATTATCGTATACATACGTATACAGTGAAGCAACCATTGTTGTCAATTTATTTTAATTAATGAAATTGATAGTTATGATGTGGTAATTAATAAATTGTCTTGGTTTTTGACAAGTCAAAAAGTATTATCAAATTTTTTTCATTATATATATATTTTTTTAAATTAATATATGTAAACGAAATGCAAAAGTGGATAGAAACAGTAACTAATAAATTTATATTCAATGTTATAGGTGGTTGGTGGTTGGTGGTTTTTATTCAAATGAAGGCCGTCAAAAGATGTTCCATTAGTAATTTACGTCTCACTTTTGATCACTTATTTTCCAATGGGTGTGTGTGTGTGTGTGTATGTATGGACATATTTTTGAACTTGCTCCCAACTCAGTTATATATGATAATCGTGTTTCCTATTCGACACAACTCAATTTTAATTACATTTTCTTTAATTAATATGCTAATAATTTTGCATAGTAATTATTGAGAGCAATCTAGCGCAAGCTGATGTTGTCGCCGTAGTCGTCATCATCATCATCATCATCAACAACAACATCTATATGTTCCATATTTGTTATTATTAGAAAGTGTATAGTTGCTGTCAGTTTTAAAAGCTTTGATCTGATATGTGTATCAATTATATTCATTTTGTTGATAAATGTAATTTTGATCCCAATAAATACATAATATATAGAGTAACTTTAGTTTATAGTTGACGATGGAATTAATTTCTAAACCTAAGCACAATGTTGTATACGTATAAGATCCTAAACTTGTGGTCATAGTAAAGATGTTATTCACCAGTATATATATATATATATATATATATAGTATACTTGGATTAAAATCACCCAGTTGAAGGGATGATGCTTGTTTGGATCAAATCACTATTCTAGTTCCCTTTATATATAAAACAACCCTCCCCATCTACTATTTCTTGGATATCTCCTTCTATTTTACTATACCTTAAACGAAACTAATACAAGGATTTGTTAAAGGATTTGCCTTACTAATCGATTAATAATTACTTATATTTCGTTAATACTAGAAGCAAACATAAAGAAAAAGATAGAATATTGGGTGAAAATACATCCACCACTCCACCATTGCAGCATCCTTGGCTCTACGAACATGCTGTAGCGTACACCTTTTGAAATGAAATAAGTTATAGCTATGTGTACAGTAGAGTTCAGTGGATAGGTTCCAATGACACTTTTTTGCCCATGGAATTGAGTCAATTCTCCATAGTACTAGGACACTTGTACGACAGAAAAAAGACTAGAACGTTCGAGCAACGTTCCGTTTAATCGCCGCTCTCAAGTCTATAGGGAATAACCACCTGGAGAATTGTACTTTAATTTTTTGAAAATCAACCCTCAAGAGGGGTGGATTTACAGATGAAACACCACATCTAAAGAATCAACATTGAGAAGGGGTCGTGAAGATTTCGATTGAAGTAGAATATGTTGCAGAAAAATATAGCAAAAATTTTTCCATCTCACTTCTCGTAGGTCCAGGTAGAGGCAATATAGTGGTGTTTGGCGTTCAGAGGATATTGTCTGTTTTGTAATTACTAGGGTAGCATCCAGTTCGGATTGGGTACGTGCTGAGAAAGCAACACGCAGACACGAGCTATAGAGTGAGTCGAAGGTTCTTTTTTTTCGAATTTCTTCGATACTGTGTATTGTTCTAATAAATTTCGTTGTGTATCCATCATTTCACGGCAACCAACTATTAACGGGCCAAAAAATGCTAGAATTATATAAAAGAGTCTCTCTATTGTTATTTTCTCGAAATTCACTGTTGATTGCTTCCAGTTCTAATTTCGATATTATAATTAATTCGACATAATCGAACATTATTATATCGAAATAAATCGTATTTGACATGTTCGCCATATCTGTTGTTTATTTAACATTTAATTATAATAATAGTAATAATAATAATAATATATTTTCACACTTTCCAACAATATAAAGGGATTTAACAGCGACACATATCCCTTTAGGGTTATTTATGTGTTCTAATGAAATAGTAGCAGACTATACTAGAGTAGTAGTAGTAGTAGTAGTAGTGGTGATGGTGGTGTAATAGACCACCCTTTTCCCTATATATGTATTATACTCGATAGCAATTAACACTGTTCCCTAAAATAATTTACTGTTTTTGTGGTTTCATTATAATTACGAAATAATAAATAATTTTTCTATCATAATATATATAAAGTTCTGATCTCATTCTAAATATTCCATTCAATATATATATAGATATAGTTTCGATTTTTTGTTTTGTTTTGCCCCATTTATAGCGTCTCGATATTATTACATTTTTTTCCTCATATATGCGGAAAAATCAATTAATCATGTAACAGTCCTATACCATTGTCAACAACTGTCGGTGTTATTATTTCAATCATTTTTCACAGCCATCTATTAAAAAAAAAAAAAAAATGTAATTATAATAATTCCACCCCAAACGTGTTATTTTTTTGTATATAGTAGGTAGATATTTATTAGATGTGTGAAAGAAAATTTCCCATTTATTCGATTAAAATTATTTTTATATATCTAATCTAATGTATATAAGACGAGTCGGGGAATGTAATAAAATTAAAAGTATGGGCGAAAAAAGTTGACAATCGACACGAGCAACTGGAGACGCACGAGCGAACAGAACAACAACAACAACAACGAAGAACTACACGAAAAAATCGTCTTAAATCAAATCAAAATTTGAAAGAATGACGGGATTTTATGCTTATAAACAATTGATGGTTATACTCTGTATTGTTAATTTTAGGACCATGAGGCTTTTTTTTTTTTTTTTGTAAAAAATTGTGTCGCCTATTTCAAAGTTTTTGGTGTGTAGACGCATGACGCCAGAGACGAATCCTTAGCAGGATATACAATAAAAAGGACGCTTTTTATTTGTTATTACTCAGTCTCAACAATTTTTTCGATAACAGACCAGAGCCGGTCTTCTCGATATAAACGTGTCTCGGTATGCGCAAAAAACAGTTTGCGAAGTCGAAAAAAAACAAGATAGCGCTCGGCACTTGCTCACACAGAGTAAGTCGCCACACTTTCTTGAAGCTCCTTCCTAAGCCTACGATCTCTCCAATCAGTTTGCACCTTCATCTGCTCCCGGCGGGCGTTTCCTTTTAACTGTTAAATTTTCAACTGAGCGAGCTATACCTTCTAATCCGTTTGTGACCCAAAAATGGATATGGCAGTTGGCACTTACAACTTTCCTTTGAAAGTAGAATTCGGGAATTCCCCGATAATTAAATAACAGAAAACAAACACTCACAGTATCAATAATTATTTCGAAAATTGTTGAAATTCATAGATCTACAATACTTGAGAGTGTTGGCCGGTTTTGTAAGCAATGGGCTAGCTCCGACTCTGTAGGGGCACTCACCAAAATGAGTCTATAGCAGCAATATTATTAAATATACATTATTCTGGTCAATTTTCTTTTTTTATTCTATAAATCCCGTATATATATATAAAACAACACTCTACTATATAGTGTATATATATAGCCAATCTTTCATCGGCCTGTCAGCTGTCTTCAATGCTTATCTCTATTGTTTCTTTATTGTCGGCAATCCAGTTATCGATACTCGTCCTATTTCCTGCTAGAATAGAAGATCCACTGGGACTACTAGGACTAGAACTAGGAGATGGATGGATTTTTTTTTTTCGTACACGTCTCTCTGTGTTATACAGTAGTTTATAAAATTCTCTTGTGCAATTTATACTATTTTTTTTCTTTTTTTGGATTTTCCTATTTCAAGACATGTGCTAATAAATCAAATAATAACCAAGAATTTTCATCAGATTTCGTCATTATTTATTTATTTTAATCTTTATAATAAGGAAAAGTACACGTTCAATCTCCACTGTTATACAAGACTTGCTTTTATTATTATTATTATTATTATTAAAAAAAAAACAGTTTCCAGTTTATAATTTTATAAAGATAAAACAATTACATTATTAACAAATTATCTATAAACAATCACTAATTGTTATTTATTCTTAATTCAACTTTATTTGATAATTGGCCAGTATTTTGCGGTCGTTTACATTTTACATCCATTGTTTTCTAATTAATAACTTCCTAATAATTAACATATTTTGTCAGTGAATGTAAAATATTCATAATTACCAACCCTTTTCCACCTCAGTTGGTCTAAAGATGAGTTTCTCAGAAACTGAGGAATTCTCTGTTCTAGTGGTATGCGACTCCTGAGCTCACGCCATATAATGTCTCGATCGGGAACAAGTCCTGTTGTATAGAAAGACAAAATTTTGCCCTACATCTAGGCGGTTACAAGGATTTTCCTAAAATCTATAAAGATATTTGTTTGTAACAATAATTCCCTGAACAAAATGATGTTATGCAATACCACAAGATGACATGTCTCGTCAGATCATGACCCAAGTCAGGACTGTTCGATACATCTTTTGAAAGAGGTACACTATAGCCCTCATCGATCTCAGGCTGTTTTTTGAATAATGACATTCTACCTCGTCCCGATGAAAGACTTGATTTTGCGAAGCAATCAGGTGCTTTCCCATCTCTGAAGATTTAAATCTCCAGATATTTGTCCGTATCAAGAGTTCTGAGACGCTCACAAAGCTTCTGGATGAATTGCGTCCCTAGTCATGACTGGTACAATCGATTTCAATTCTCTTCTAACAATAAGACAATCAAGATGCTGGACTCGTCACTTTCCACTGCAGAAGAATCCAATCATTGTTTTTTGCCCACTTTGTGGGATTTTCGAGTTTGATTTCGCCTCTGAGTGGAAAATCTAATGCGATGGACAACGAATTTTTTCGTCGATACAATTCTATTTCTATCCATTTTGAAGTTAAAATGTAGAATGCTAACAAATTTGAGATAACTAATAAAATCATGTAGTATAATTTTCTTTACGAACGGAGCGTATCTGTATAGTGTATAGTGTGGATTAGCTTTATTGCAAAATCAAGAAAAAAATAAAATCAAACAACCATTGGTTTTAAATTTCAATTATTCTTATAGAGGGCGCTGAAACTCTCAATAAAAACAAAATTTTTACGGCACAATAATAAAAACAAAAATAATAATTAATTAGTGATAAATCGATTAAAATTCGATTAAATTATTAAATTTAATGTGTATCGATTGGTTCTAGTGTGGAATTTCATTTATAAATAATAAGGTGAGTCGTTTGTTTGTTTTTTTCTATAATTTTTGATTCGATTAAATAATTGTGACGTCACGGATCGTTACAAGCGAAAATCCATTGGAAATTAATTATTACAATCATACATTACGGCTATAATTTGATTTATAATCAGAATTATTGGTAATTACAATAAAATAATAACGCCCATTTATCCATAAAATGAATATAAACAAATTAAAATAGAGTATAATTTTGTTGAGTTTTTCTAGGTTAGGTTTTGTTTTGTTTTTATCTATTGTTGGAAATCAAATCGAAATTTGCATTTGATTAATCCTTGATTGTGGCATACACAAGTTTGTTGTTATAAATAAACATTTAAATTCGAAACAAAACAAAAAAAAAAAAACAGTTTAGGGATCACAATCATTCATTTTTAGTTGATTGCGACAA
The DNA here is from genome assembly GCA_037414775.1 of Zonitis immaculata. Classification (NCBI taxonomy): domain Eukaryota; kingdom Metazoa; phylum Arthropoda; class Insecta; order Coleoptera; family Meloidae; genus Zonitis; species Zonitis immaculata. The sequence goes on from JAZBGX010000393.1 coordinate 26,611, forward strand.
GTATTGATGGCGAAAAGGGGCAATTATATTGGACCCTTTTGAAATACTCGAAACCCTCTCTATTATAAATAAAAAAATTACATCATAATCCGTTTTGATTCGACTACATACAGTTCCGATTGTATATTATTGGTAATATGTTTTTCTTTTATTTTTATTATTATTGTTCTAACAAAGATATGATAGAAGAAGTGAAGTTATATTATCGTAGTAGAGCATCATATATTTTCAAATGGAATGCCAAAATCCAATAGCATTTCATGAACGTTTTCATAACTTTTATAAAAAAGTCTGCCGCTTGAACGGAGTCGCTCTCTTTGAGATCGAAACAATGTTATATTATTTGTTATTTGTATTTATAATCTTGAAGGAATATAAAGAAATAGGGAGAGGAGAAATTTGCCAACTATTACGATATATAGGATGTATATACATATTATAGGTACAACCTGAATAAAGGGGACGAATTGAGAGGAGAAAAAAAAGTCAAAACGATTTCACAGTTGTTTTCTTTTTATTTATTGTTGTCATATTGTCAAAAGGCACACGTTTGTGGTAAAAAGAAAAAATATAACACTGGATAAACAATAATTTAAAAAAAAAATCACTTCTTTCTATTATTAAATTGTACATACATAAAACCATATAGTGACGTTTTTTTATTATTATTATTATTTAGAATTAAATAAGATAAGGGGGGAAGAACAGTAGCTATCATGACTTTGTATTTTCTATTGTTATTCTATCTTTAAAACGATATATTATATAGATTTATATATAAAAGTTCTTCTTTATATGTATTTTTTTTTTATTTACACGAACGGACAATTATATCATTGAATTATATTATACAACGTTTTCTATTCGGGTAAAAAAGTTCAAATTCTGCTTGGTCACGGTTTCGCAATAAGTGTGCATTGTTGTTGACGGGGCGCCGCACCCTATACACAACTCAAAAACGCCATAGACATGTAGGAGCTGCACTATATAAATCCGATTTCTAAATCTATAAATTGTATACTAATTTGAAACATTTATCTAAAATATCAAGAGTATATAGTTTTTTTTGTTGGAAAATAAACTGAATTCCAGTATCATATATGGAAAAAAAATATACATATGGAGAAATAGAGCCATAGATTTGAGTCTATAGTTCTAATAATTGAAAGTAGGAAAACACCAAATAGAATATATATAGAGACGGATTCGATATGAGAAGATTAATTGAATGTAGATAAGAGGGAAAGTTTTGATTTTTCCCATCATTTTTTTTTGCATTTCAACACACAATGATTTTTGATTATATTCTATACTTTATATTTTAGAGTGCTTGAAACAAAACATACGGCATAACACGTTTTACTCTATATTCCATATTGTTCAATTTTTATAACATCTGTCAAAAATTCTTAAATTATCATTATAATGGTATCTTAATCATAGTTCTTTGAAAGCAAAGGGGTCAGATTTTGTTATGCTAGAAGAGACCTTTTAAAATTATATATCCACATATTGTTGCTCTCAGTAGAAAATCGCCTGACTATCTATAAAATGTTCAGCAAGCGAGAGGCCATAATATGCCACTGAACTTTCCTCAAGCGAGAATAAGGTTTGGCGAATGAGCAAAACATAAGTGGGCTAAGTAAGGAATGCGGGAAAGTTCCTATAAGCACTCAGTGGCATATTAAGGTATATAGACTATAGAGTGATAAAGAGATAAAGTGATAAATATCTACAAATTTTCTTTTTGGTCTTTCTACTTCCGATTATTAATCCTTTAACTTTCTAAATTAGGTAACCAAATTTTGGATAAATAAACTTATGTATAGGTATATATATTGATACTTTTATTGTATTATTCTCTTCTATGAAAGTTTACCATTGCTATTGTATATAGCTCTGTGATGTTAGAAGTTGCGCTCTTATGATTTAGTTTTTTTTTTTGAATACATTATTATTCAGACGATCAGTGATAGAAGTTTTCCATACCGATTTTGGCTTAGCATGTGACAGATTTGCATGCAAATTTCTTTCCAAGTATATATTAGAGATTTAGCATATGCGCGCAGGGTGAGCTATTTGATTCATTCGTAATACTGACTTGATTTTTTTTTCTTGTTGTATATATAGATGGATGAGATAGTCTATAGATAGATGCATGAGGCATGGAGTATTTAATAAAGACAAATAAAACTATTTATTAATGTATAATCAAATTTTGAATTTGTTCTAATAGAGAAAAAGGATTTAAAATATCATTTATTAGTTGGGTAGTATATATAGTGATGGTGGTATATAGTGTCGCCACTTCTCTTTTACTCTCACTAAATTATCGTTCGGAAAGCTATCTAAATTGCTGTATAAATGACTGGAGGCAATTCTGTTATAGGAACAGGGCACTGAAAGAGCATACAGACAGCACTGTTATTATAAAAATGCTGTCATAAAAGCTGATTAGAATTTCATTCTGGCTCTCTTTCCCTTATTTACACCCACCACTCTATGATAACACCCCTTAGACTATTTCAAATACTAAATTGCTATTCAAATGTGTGTGTGACGCTATACTTATATATATGTATATATTGGCAAACGATTTATTCTGATGTCGTCGTTTTCATAATATAACAAGATTGTCTCTCTCTATGTAGAGAGCTTAAATGTTATTCTTACAAAGATGTTTGTTGTGATTGGTTCGTTGTTGGTTTCGACAATTAGAGTTGGCGATGAAAAATTATGATTTTATTTAAATTTCCAAAATATGAAAATGATTAAAATGGGGAAATGGTAAACCTGTCAAATACAAGTATTTTCACTCAAATACACCTATCTATTTATATTAAGAGAACAAAGTGAAAATCTCCAATTCTCTACCAAGTTGAAACTATTAAAATGCAAATATTTATATAAGGGTGAAATGTACTTCTCTCCCCCTTATCATGGTTCTCGTTTTTAAACGATTTCTCTATTCGTCAATATTCAAATGTTATATATTGTGCTTACCAAATTTGGATATAAATGGCCAATAAAAGATGAAACATATTCATGATTTTTCCGGATCGGAAACAACGAATTTAACCCCTAGGCTAACCACAACAACAATACACTAATACAAACAAACAAAAAAAAAATTACTCATTTATATTTCTTTCTTTACACTCTGTTGATATAGTGAATATTATCGTTTTCTTTTTCCACATCCATTTCCATATATAGCCCAACCACCATCAATATCATTACGCAAACCCCCAATCACCATTTATAATAGGGTTATTTCTTTTTATTAATATATCGATAAATATACAAATGCTGTAGGCAACAAATTGGGGGGATGAATCAACTTTATTCCAAATTTCATAAACTTAATTGTAATTTATTTTGGCCATTTTCTTAATATTTTTCTTTGATTAACTATATAAATTCTTAACAGTAATAATAAAAGGTAGATTTTCACCAATTTACCCTTTCTGAATATTTATAGAATGAACGTAATGATGGTTAAATTATTAATAAAAGACGAACTTTGTTCGTGAAACTTTGTTAATTAACGACAATTTTCAGTTTTTGTATCTTGATGACAACATTCATCATCAAGTCTTATAAAATATATGACTTGTAGATATGGTTTTTTTTTTAGAGCGCTCTAGAATTATATAACCTCTTTCTTATATTGGGTAGAATGTTTAATTTTCATCAAGTTTCGTCTATATAAGAAAACAAAGACAACTTTATATGTCTCTTTATCAACGAGTAACAATAAACTAAAGCGACTGATGGGGATATATTAACAAAACAAAAATAATTAATAAATATATATATAAAAAATAGAAACTTTTTCGAGTATAATTATAATTTATCGAGAGAGAAAGGGGCGCCCCTTTTTGCGCAGTGTTAATGAGTTTTATACCTAAGAGGAGATTCTTATTACATTTTAATTGAGGTGATGTGTACCGCTTGTATTGATGCTTTACAATAGGAGTCGGCCCTTTGTGGGCCCCGCCATTGTACTAAAAGTTTTAATAGATACTTCTTTTAGCATTCATTATCAGTCTACTCCAGTCTGACGTTAATCAACCAAATTTAGATATTATGTTTTCGCTATTGAAATTATATATACCGTTTATATGTATATACATATATTAGATAACAAATAATATGGCAGAATAATAAGCGAAAATATATATATTTTTTGTTATCAATTTTTATTTCTATCAACAATAATATAACAACAACCTATATATATATATTTATATATATATATACTGCGTCTATTATGATTATATATTGTACTGATAGAAAATATATCGCCAGTTTCCCCTCTGGAATTCGTAATCTCGAGTACCAAATTCCATTACATGGAAAAATTTCCAACTGGACATCGTTATTTGATATTTCGTTTCGTTAAATTTCAATCATGAATTCAGACATTCTGCGGCTATATATCGATCCACGGACATCATCGTCAATTCACTCTCCATCGCAAAAAGAATTTTTTTAATTATTCCTATATAGTATAGTTATACAGCGAGGGAGCATATCCTATATATATGTATATATATGTTTATATTCGCATATATAATCTAGATATATATAGATATAAAAAAAAGATCCTCTCTTTCATACTTCGTACGAAATTTTTAATTCAGAAGTTTGTTTTAGGTTCAGGATTATTGATTAAAAATTTCGTGGTCGGTTATTTATGTGTATATATAAATATTTTTTCATCCTCCCCATTTTTGCGTTGATGATAAAAATATATAATATAATAAAATTTAGAAAATGAAAGGAAAACGAGTAGGAACGAGTGGGGGTGATTAAGTTGAAATCTTGGAAACACCACAGATATTCGAGAAATCCATCAATCTTATAATTAATTCCATTCGTTTAATTCTTTTCAAGATGACGTTAATTCAGGCTGGTAATGGATTCTATACTCTTTTTTTTTTCTCTCTCTTTCTATTTTCGTAT
>JAZBGX010000394.1:9927-33418 GCA_037414775.1 Zonitis immaculata
GTGGTGTGGATGTTGAATCCTCATTCATATCATTTTTATTAAAATAACCTGGAACTAGACTTGCATTTTTCTTTTCTAATACAGAAAATCCAACATCTGCCGATGCACTACCACTATTATTAGAGCCAATATCTAAATTTGTTTTTGAAAATGACATTTCTTTCTTTTGATTCAATGTTTTGGCCCATCTTTCCATATCTTTTGCAATTTTTTTAGCTACTTTAACTTTATCTTGCTTTTCACTTTTCATTTTCTTTGTATCCGATTCTTGATTATTTGTTATTGCCGTTGTTGAAGTAGTTGTTGTTATTACTGATGTTGTTGATACAGTTTGTTGTTGTGTTGAATAATCATACGTTGTTGGTGCTAATACATAAGTCATTTTTTCTTGATCCCAATATAAATATTTTTGGATAACACTATTCCAATAATAATTTGAATTTGGATCGTAATATAGCCCAGTAGCTGGATCATATTGGTAGCCTGTTGTTTTATCATACGTATATTTACTTACATCAGGGACAGCTATAAGCAATTTGATTTTAAATAATTGAAAAACATTCAAAATAATATTATTCTTACGATATCTTTTACCATCAGTACCATTTGGTATTGATATATGCGTTGTATCATAGAAATTTTTATTCGCATGCATTTGTTGTATAGCAGATTGTGCAACAGCTGCTGCAACATTTGCAGCATCCATCTGATTTTCTTGATGTAATGTTATTGAATTGCCGGCACTAATTTGTTGTGTAAAATAATTACGATAATATTCGATATAATGCATATATTCATTTGGTGTTTTTGCATAACGTCTTGCTGCATATTCCGCTAAACTTTCAACATCCGTTAATGCGTAAGTACTTGGAACTGTTGCATTGGGGAATGCAGCATTATCAGCTTGCGAATATGCTTTCTTATTATCACCCATGTTATATTTACAATAGGAAAGAATCACTGGAATAAAATATAAATTTTTTTAACGAATAAACTTATATGGTTTTTTCTTTTTCTTTTCAAAATACAAAGATAATTAAATAAAAAAAATGTAATTCTATCACTTATGATAAGAAATTCATCATTGATTTATATTATAATTGAAAACTATTTTCAAAAAAATTGAAGTTTCGAAACCTTATTATTCAAATTGTAATATAATAATTGTTAAAAATTATATAAATGATATTTGTCATTTATTTTTACAATATCACCATTCAATTTATATTTGTTGATAATGAAAATAATAATAATTATATAATAGTTGAAAACTTACTGATATTAATTGAATTTCCCGCTTTATTAATTAGAGTTTTTTTTTTCTTAATGAACATTGTTTTTAAGGTGGTAAATATTGCGCGAAAATATTCGCTCGTCCATTCTTATTTTAACAGTAGTGATGATTGGACTTACGAAGAAACGCATAATAATTTACTATAAGTTGATAAATGCACTTATTTAATAATATAAATAAATGTAAGTAACCTTATTTATTTTAAATAATTTCCTAAAATTTCAATTTTATCATATGATGTTATGATGTAACCGGAGGGGTTCTGGTTCCAATTTCAATCAACAGTGACAATAGTGATTGATTACAATTGCATATTAATTTTTCCAAAAATTCTCACACCCTAATTGATAATTTTGAACAAAAGGAAAATCATTCAAATATATAATCGTTTAATTATAAATATTAGGGTAAAAAATAGGATAATTTCCAAAAAAATTTTCAATATTGCCAATTAATTCATCTTTATTTATCAAATTGTTTCAATCGCAATGGCGGCCGTTTGTTGTTAATGTATATAACTTAAGTAAGAAGGAAAGTTAATTCAAATAATCCAAAATAAATTAAAGATAAGGCCGGATAATCTATTATCTCTGATTTGTTGTACAAAATAAGTATTTAATTTCTTTTATCTTTGTAATTATAAACTATTCTTTGAAAATGCAAGTTTTTACCAAGTACAGCCTAGCGCTATCTATTGTTATTGTTATTGTAATAAAAGCTCTAGTTATGTCGTATGATTACTCAACAATCTTAGCCTTGATAAATACAGCAACAAACCACCCGCATTTTTTCTGTTTTACATAACCTAAACGTCTTGGAAATTGTGGGAATGAACTGGGATGGCCAAAAAATGTTTCTAGTGTTTTTAAAAAAAAAATCGTTGAACAAAATTCACTGGTGTGGGTGAGTATTCAATATTATCAAAATGATTTATTGAATTGTTTAATATAAATTCACAACAAACCTCAATATTTTCTATTCATAGAATGAGTATTTTTTTTTTTATTTAATATTTTGTAAATAACTAGTTATATTTTGTTTATGTATACAGGTATGCCGAAATTAGGGGCCATTCTTGTATTCTACAGCCAAAAAAAAGTAAGAAAATTCATATAATTACTAAGGGGGCTAGAGCCTTTTGAAGTTGCAAATTTTATTCTTATATTTCCAAAACTGATTGAGATAAAACTATGAAATTTGGTATCATAGGCAAGCATTCAATTCTAAATTAGTTGCTAGTTACAATTTTATAACTCCAGAATTTCTTCAATTTAGAGGTGGGGATGGGTATAAAATTTATTAATAATATATTGAAAGACAAGTTTCAGAAGACGACAATTCCTGCATGAGCTCAAGTATTAAAATAACGAGTGCAAGAATTGACTTCCGAAACGAGTTTTTGTATGCTATTTTCCCAATTTTGCATCCCCTTGTACCTTTTTTTTTTTTACAAAAAATTAAACCCTTAAAATTCAGGAATTTAATAGGAGTTGGTATTACAAATAAAACAAATGAAAGTTCTGTCTGGGCGATTTTCAATTTTTTATTGTTATACGTAAAGTTGATTTCATTTGTTTGAATCTCCATTTCAAATGCGATTATCTAGTGAAAATGTGTGACGGTTTATCATGTACTCCACCAGAATTCGGGAAATTATTGAAAATGGGATTACTTCTGGTTATTAAAATGAAATTCGACTCTTTCGTTTACCTTAAAATCTATCAAAAAGTGACGTTTCAGCTATAATACTAGTGTTACCAACTTTAAAGATAAAATTGCCCCGATATTTCTACACTGTGGAAAAATCATAGACTAATATAATAACTAGACCCCTAACTGCCTATACTTTGCGCAGAGCAAAAGTGATGCATTTTTTAGTGGTTGGCTGCCAACCACTTTTGTTAAGGAAAACAGACTAGTGCGATCCGCTGCGTATTCATTTGTATGGGATTGCGTTGTTAAAGAACATGTATGCGACAATAATTGGATGAAGTCGGAACACTCTAACTGATTCAGCCACAGTTTTAGGCGACTTGGGACTAACTTCACGGCTTTATTTACGAGCCGCACTTTTCCAACCAGAGTTCGGGGTCTAGTTATTTATATTAGTCTATGGGAAAAATAGATATTTCACCACTCCTTTTTATTTCAAAATACGTCCATTTCCAACGCAAAATAGGAAAAACTTTTTTGTGTATCGATTATTATTATTATTTTTTTTTTTTTTGATTTTCAATATAAGAAACTGTAACTTCATTTCATTTCACACAAAAATTGTCATTACTAGATAGGATACACAGTTTTCTGGTAAAACGATTCCAAAAAATACCTTACATGTAATAATCAAATAGAAATTCCAAGATTTATTTTAATTATGTTACTATGATTCATGGCACTCTATAGATAAGAATAAATCGTAGAATTTTACTTTGTTTCATACATCCAAGTTATTTTTTGAAACCTTTTTATGAGAAAACGATGTATCCTATCTAGTAATGACAAGAGAATCATTTTTATGTGGAATAAAATGGACTTTTAATTCTCATATTTTATATATTTATATATTAACTTCAACCGCTTTGTCGGTGCCGGCCTCGAAGCCAATCTCTACGAAAATCATCATATTTTCTTTGTTATCAGTGTAACAAATGAAGTTACGATAAGAAATTTAATGAACAATTTTTGGGAAATTAAACTACCTATGAAAAAGTAAATTTGTATCTTGCTAAAGTGTGTGATTCACAAGATATATTTATTCCCATGGAACTTGGGCTTTCAAGAAAGAAACCGGCGAGACGGTTCAAGTTAGAGAATAATTTTTAAATAGGCACTTTTTTAAAAAGTCTTTAAAACATTACAGATTGCGACCAATTACAATGAGAATCATAAAGCCGAATTGAGCTAAAACAATTTTTTTGAAAAACCTGATTTACATGTTATTGAAATGGAAAAAATTCAACGATAGAGAAGCAGTTCTCAAAATTGAAATTGAGAGCTGAAATTATGAGGTACAGATTTTCATGTGTCCGCTGGAAAAAATAAATTCATTTCAAATGAAGCATACTAATTATATATATTTAAATTTGATTTTTCAGTAGTTTTGTGTGCTTTGATGTTATGCATCGTAGTTATTATATTGTCAATATCCGGTTAATGTTGATTGAGTCATCATTCATCTAATGGTGAGTACATTATTTCAATTGTTCAATAATTATTACCATAATTCAAGAATTTAAATATTGTCTCAAAAAGATAAGCTTCAGCACTCGCATTCGTTCTATAATTTAATTTATTTAGATATTTTGAAAATTGTATCAATCATTCTGATAATTATCGTAATTACTACGTTATTAAAAAATAATTGAAGTAAAACTGGTAATGAATTATAGTGTTGGAAAGAGAAATATAGAAACCGACTTTTCCTAAATTCTATATTAAAAAATATGAATAAATATAACTCACCAGTTTTTCCATCAATAGTTAATGGATTAGGTAAATTACTTAAAGCCCCATAAATTGCCAATGCATCAACAGTACTTTCAGTTCCCAAATAACAAATGCCACGTGATGTTGATGTAAGTGGATCACGACCAATACATACAGCTGATACTGATTTAACTAAATCAGGTATTGCTGTACTTAAAACTGACATTACAGAATCTTCTGTTGTTAAAGCATCTAAATTTCTTATCATTATAGCTAAAAAGAAATTCAATTTGGAATTGAAAAAATTTATTAAACAAAAAAAATGAAATACTTTTCGTGGCGTAAGAACAAATTTCATCACTTCCACTACCACCTTCCTCACTTTCCATTCTTGAAGCATGACATTTGAAACAATTATCTCTCCTTTTGAAATTTTGGGCCCCACACTAGAAAAAAAAGTACCATTTAATTAACTGAAATTTAAAAATAGTTTGAGCTCTTTGAGCAATGTTTATTATTAAGTTTTGTCAAGTCTAATAATTTTTTATTTGAATATTGATACAGTTACACTTTTAGGCGTTGATACGTTTTGTTTTATTGAGTAACCTTTCCCAAATTTTGGTAAACATTGCTTAAAGGTAAAGCAATTTATTGATTACCTTTATACAAAACCAATCAGCAGAAGCTTTATGACTTTGAGGCTTCTCTGATCCAGAGGTGACATCTTTCGGTATACTGTATTGCATGATGGCACGGTATTGTTCTTGTAACATTAACACACCCTGCGAACAAAAATAGATTAAAATTAGAAATTAATTGCGGGGAAACTACTACCCCTCTTATAATTAAGAGACCTTGCGATCTAGAAATTGTTTTTCTCTTTTCAAAAAATATATACGCAAATTAATCTCACGGAAACAAAATGTGGTATTTTTTTAATTTTTATTTTTTAGTTTATTTGATCAGTTCTTTGGAAAATTTGGAAAATACAAACTTTTTGGAATTTTAATAATTAATAGAAAATTTTTATACTTATCGAATTTACTTTCTTATTATAACTAGCAAAACATGTGTTTATACAATTTCTTCTGCAATCTAAGATACCTGTTTCATGTCCATCCACCGAACGGCCTCACCAAGTGTTGAAAACTCGACAAAGGCGAAACCACGTGATGTACCTAAACAGTACAATAGACACCAATGGTATTACCCGACCTTATGAGGAAAATTATGCACAAAAAGGTACGGCCCAAGGAAAAATTTTCAAAATAAAATATAAAAATTCAAAAGTTACAAAAGTACCTGTATCTTTCTTTCGTATTAGTCGGATGTCCTTTGGCATTAAACCGCATTGAATAATATCTTGGCGAATCTAAATAAATATATAAGTATATTGGACAGATTGATATTTCATTAAATTGAGATAAGTATATTTATATTTACATCATTTTCGGAAATATGTTGAGCTAAGCCGCGGATCATTATTGTATTATTTGGTGGTTGACTTTTATATCCAATTATTTCAGATCCACTAGCTCCAATAACTGCCCCATTAGGACTACGTTCACTGTCAAAATTATAATATAAGTAATACATATTATTTTTTATTTTCTTATAGATTATAAAATAACCAATCTGCGTATATAGGTATATGTATGGTTTATTATTTTTTTTAAGAATTCCCACGATGGGTCATACCTATCGACACTATCCCTATCATCATCACGATATGACCTATCACGTGTTGTTTTACGATCTTCTGATCTCCTTTCCCAACGTGAACCACTACGCGAACGTTTTCCTCTTGAACGATGATGTTCTTTATCTCTTTCTCTACCACGATAATGTCTATTACGTTCTCTAGTTGAATAATCAGGACTATGTGAACGACTTTTACGTTCAGATGATTCCCATGATGGTTCACGTCGATATTCACGATCACTTTCATAATCACTACCATTTTTCCTTTCATCTGAATAGTCATGATGAACTATAAAAAAAGTAAATCATTGTGAATTTCTGAACTCATAAAAACAATAATTGTTGCAATTATATCTCTCATTTTTGAGGAACTGGGACTTTTTGTTTACGATTCAGATGAAATTTCGACAAGTTTCGATAACGACATCAATCATTTCCTTTGAGTAAGGTGGCTTTGTTATTATTTGGCCTTGCATTGAATTACTAATGATTTGGCGGTTTTCTTTTTTTAATAGATTTTCCTTATCAATAATTTGACTTTATAGTAGCTATGTACGTCATTATGATTATAATTTTTTATGTAAAAAGATTTCTATATAAACATTGATGCTTCATCTACACATAACTTACATGATTTTTTATGAAAATTTGGGGACCTATGTCCATTATGTCGTTTATATTGAGGTGGTGATCTAGAGGGTGAACGACTTCTATAATCTGATGCTTCTTTATATTCCGGTGATATAGACATACTTCTTCCTCTTGGTGAATATTCTCTTGTTCTTTCCATTTTCTGTAAAATTATGGATAAAAATAAATGAGTTATGGAAAAAATATTTATTGAGCGATATATATCAGAAAATGGCGGATATAGACACCATGCACCAACTTTAAAATTTTGAATACGTACCTATTGATAAATATAACTCATAAAGATAACGAACTTACTAATGTTTTGAAATTCAAGTAATATCAATTTCAGTTTTTCTATTAAATTTTTTTTCAATATATATATGTATATATCTATATATTTATACAAATTTTTCTTGGAAACTTATCAGTTAGCCCGTTAACTTTAATATTGATGTATAATAAGAGACAACAACTGCGTCAGCGTATCACGCATGCCCGGTACTTTAACAAAGTAATGTTGGTATATTTCAGATTTTATTATGTGCATTGAACAAATGTGATAAAAGAAATAGTTTTAAACAAAATGTTTTGTTTACTCATGGCGTAGTCCCTCAAAAAATTGACAAAATGAAATAAAATGTTAAGAATTGAGAATTGGTTAATTATCCAAATACATATCGTATTTCCATAAGCTTTTGATTTATAATTTGTTCTGAAATAATTAATTTTTTTCTAGAATTTTGATCTAAAATTAGGTTAAATGTATTGGGGTTGCATATGCACCATTTATATTGTTACTATATAATTTTATATCGTAACACTAGATGTCAAACTTCATATTAAAGGAATCTGTAATTTGATTCTAGTAACGTGTTTTTCCAAGATATCGCAAAAAACTATTGTTTTTCGGAGATAAGTCTAGTACCAAAAAATTGCTCCTTTTTTGCTCCATAAGATTCAATAATTAATTATTCTTCAGCAAGGTAGAAAAGATAATTAAACTCAAAATAAAACTCATGCGTATGTGTGTGTATTTTTTATGTCTTTAGATCTTTATGTGTATGCAAGCAACTTCACATATAAACATTGCAGATCGCTTACCTATTTTCAGATATGTTGTTTATGTATTTCCCAGATATGTATATGGTATTTCATCCTCCCATCGTTTCAATGACGTCGCCATTTAATTACTATGTAATTATTTTATTTTCAGTTTAATCATCTTTTCTATCTTGCTGGAGAATAATTAAATATTGAATCTTATAGAACAAAAAAGGAACAATAATAGTTTTATCTTGGAAAAATGTTTTGTATTTTCAAAGGCTAATATTCAATTAATTAATAATTTTTCGAGTGGAGCAATTTTAGATTCTGATGGAGTATTTCAGGAGCAATGCTTTGATATATATATAATTCACTGAAATTGAAAAGTATTAATATTCCGTGCTAACTTAATAATGGTGAATCTTTCGCAGTTCTGGATCTGAATTCTGCAATTGGAGAGTTTGATAATTCATTGGCTTTATTTATTCAAAAGAGGTATATTTCAATTCAAATCTCCCGTTTAGTTCTTTTTAGTTATTTTTCTAAACATTTATCTGGGTTTTCAATTCTATAAAGATAAATTATGGATTATATAGTTATCAATAATTTTATATGTGGTTCGAATAATAAACGGTTATTACTATTACTAATCAACTGATGTAACCTAATGGATTGACTAAATATTTCTTCTTCTGAATATCATGGGCGAAATTCAATGATGTGAGAAATATTCAAGAATCAATCTCATTTGTCAACAGAGTAAATATTAGATTTTATTTTGAATTATTAGGCAATGGAAAATGAGTGTCGTAGCAGGTTATGGTACGACAAAATTATCTAACAACGTTGATTAGGTCAGTTGTTGAAGTATTTACACTGTTTATAGAAGTAGAAAATTAAAAGTTATTGATGCTATTGATCTAGTAACTGACATTCAGCACCCACATATCAAGTTTTTGCATTTTTTCTATTGCAATCGTTTGATGGTCAATAATGGTTAGTTTTTATTGTTTGATGGTTATTCGTTTACTTGGGAAAAAAAATTGGTTCAAAATAGATGATAGTTAGCACCCAATTTTTTTAAAAATGACCTTTTATTAATACAGTCACATCGAGAATCGTTTGATGGTGAATGATGGTTAATGAATAATAGTTTATTATTGATATTCATTGAATAATTATTAATGTTAGAAGTACTTAGGTGATTTGCCATCGACGAATTAAAGTATAATGGGTTGCATGAGTACGGAAAACATCCCCATGTCTATTTAACTTATTTTATTTTATTTTTATTTTCTGTTACAATCGTTTATGATGATTAATTAGTATTGTTTGATGGTCATTTGCTCATAAAAATTTTTTTCTTGAAAATGATACAAAATATTTTCAGTATAAAACCTTATTTTCTAAGAAAATAGTCTGTATCCCTAATATAATGTAACCTTTATCTGAAATTTCAATTTTTTTTTCTTATAATTAAAGAAAAACAATTCCAATAACCTTTAAGTTTCTAACAAACTCTGTGGTCCTAAATGTATTATTATCAATTATTATTATTAGTTTTCAATCAAACAGTTGTATGTTGTATCGCTAGGTAATCAAATTAACTTATTAATTTATTGGAAGAAACAAAATATTTATTCATTTTTATATAAATTTGTCATAGTTCATAAAGAATCGAAAATAGTGTAATTTGTAATAATATAATCGTATGTATAATACAAAGTGTTACTAAATGATATGTACTTATTTTATTGGGTGATTCCTGAACGAATTTCGAGTCGAAATGTTCATATAAACTTTCGTGCTAAAATGCTTTGTTTTTGAAATGTGAAATGCTGCGATGTTCAATAGAAACAGAATATTATCAGAATCTTTTAGAATGTATGGTTGACAAATAACAAAATTGTTTTCAGAATAGTCAATAATAAAGAAAAAATTCATTTGTTCTTAATATAGCTTCCAAGGCATGCTTTGTTTATGTTCTATTGAAAAAAAATTAACAATTAGTGCTAAACTCTGAATGCGGACTTTACTCGAAAACGGTTGGCTTTGTCGATGTCAAGCAAGAGAACCTTTCTGATGTACTTTTCTATAATCATGAATAGAAACTGAACGATTATGTAGTAGGCCATAGTGCCCTACGCCCTTCAAGACTATTCATTTTCCATTAAATTTTGTCTATTGGAACAATTTATTATTGAAAACAAGTGTGCAAAATTTAAGAAGAATTGCTTCCATGTCTATATTTCCATTAATATTGAGCTTTCGTAAAAGTGTTTCATAGACTTGTCTCTTTATTTTTGAGTGTAGAATCAACACTCAAATTTTTTGCATGTAATTTCCGGACATTCTGTATATGTCGTAGTCTGATTCTGTAATCCGTCTTTCATGAAGAGCCTAGGTTCTATAATACAGGGTTTTATATTAAAAATATTTTGTATCATTAAAAATAAAAAAATTTATAAGCAAATGACTATCAAACAATACAAATTGATCACTATAAACTAGTGATGTAACGAATTTTCGTATTCGCGAATATTCGCACGTTTTTTGATATTCGTATTCGCATTCGCATTCGCGAATACTGAAAAATCAGCATTCGTTACATCACTACTATAAACGATTGCAAACAAATATGCAATAACTAGATAGACATGGGGATGTTGTTTCCCGTGCTTATGCAATCCATTATACTTTACTTCGTCGATGGAAAATCACCTAAGTACTTCTTCTTAAATTATTAATTATTCAATGAATATCAATAATAAACTATTATTCATTAACCATCAAAAGATTCTCGATGTGATTGTAAGGTCATTTTTCGCAAAATGGGGTGCTAACTAACATCTATTTTAAACCAATTTTTTTGCTGCTAAACGAATAACCATCAATTAATAAAAATTAACCATCATTGACCATCAAACGATTGCAATAGAAAAAAATGCGAAAATTCGATATGGGGCTGCTAGGTGTTAGTCGTTAATTGATCTTGTCGAGTCAATATAAATAATAAATAGAAATTTGTCAAAATAAATAATTACTTATTGTTAGATCGTACGTGAGATGGTTCTGCAATATATTTTACAATTGGGCGAATAAAATTTGTAAAGTAATTATTGAAAAAGAGATGCGGTAGTTCCTACTTTAGTGAGCGAGTAATTCGTAGTTGATATCAATCAAAAGTGAAACTAAATTTAATGTTTATATATTTGGAGATAATAAAAGTAATAAAATTTATAATAGATGATTTTATTGAAGGTAAATAATTATTATCCTATGAATTGATATCAATCTATACATATGTATATCAAAAATTATTTTATTGAAAATGGCGAATTGTACATTATTTTATTGGTAACTACAGTCAAAATTTGAACTTTATTATGATAAATTACAAATAATATCTGACAGTATTTATAATAACGATATATTCTATCACAAATTATTATCAAATTATTCGTCATTAAATATAATTTAAAAATAGTGATAGATGTTATTTAATACTGGTATTAAAATAATTAATTTAATTGAAATCTATTAACACATCAGTCTTCATTTATTATTAATATTTGGCAAAAATTTCCTTAAATACAGGAATGTTTATTTTATCTTAATTTTTTTTAACTTTATTTTTTTATCAATTTTTTGTTGATAACTATAATTCAATATTTGGTTTATAATTAACTGATTGTCCATTACGTTCTCTAGATTTTACTGAATTATTCGATTGTTGTTTTGATTCGGAAAATACAACACTCGATTTAACTAAATTGAATAATTTTGAATAAGCTGATCTATATTGACGATTACTAGCTGCATAGATAAATGGATTTATAACACTAGATGCCCATGCCATTATTGATGCAAATACATGTAATATTGGATATTTAACACTATCATCAAATACATTTACTAACATTAATGGTAGAAAACATATAACGAAACATATAAATATTGTTAACATTAATATTGTTAAACGACTATCTTCTTTATCACGACGAGTTGATTTCTTATCTTGTGATGTTAATCTGTAACGAATAATGTTAACTATCAATTGATATACTTATGTATGTAGTTAAAAATGTGACTGAATACGTGGCGCGCTAATAAGAGTTTCCTATGAACAATAAAGATAATAAAGTCGGTGGTAATCGAGATTAATTATTTTGGTTATTTCTATGAATAATTAGTTGACTATTTATTGATTTATTCCAAAGTAAAAGTAATGACATATGATTCTAAAAGAGTGTGCACCAGACCCAACAAATTTATTAATAGAACAAAGATATGACAGGATATACTTCTCAACTATAATCTAAAACCAATTTATTTATAAAATTATATATATATATTTTAAGATTATTGGCTCAAAGCGTACGTCTTTTTCCCTAATTAAAAATTTTAAAAAGAAAGATACTCACTGATGGACTTTTAGATTTTGTCTAGATCTTCTTACTTTCCAAAAGATACATGTATATGATGTGATTATAACAGCACATGGTAATACAAAACCAATTAGGAATAATATTTTTTTTGGTGATTTACCATCTTTTTTCAATATTGTACATGAAAATGTTGATGGATTTAAACCTAACCGTCCCCATATACCCAACAATGATGGTAACTGAAATTTTAGCTATTGTTAATATAATTGAATAGATTCGAAGAGGGAATAATACCATTATTAGAAATGCGAAACCCCATGCAAACAGCAGCTGTAACCATATGGATGTTTTCGAGTATAATTGACTATAATATTGATGGCATGATATTAATACATATCTAGAAAAATTAAAATTAAATTTTATTGAGTGCATTTATTAATTGGCAATTATCATTATTACATTATTAAACCAACAATTCATAAATTATTGTTATCATTATTATATAAGTCAAGGATGTTATTAATTAGCTTCTAATTAATTTCATCAATTTAATTCAAATTAAATTATTTTGTTTGATGATTGATAATATTGCCCTACCTTTATGATTCATTCATTGTGATTTCGATAAATAAACATTTAATTTCCTGTGACATTTTTTATTATTATTTTTCTTTCTAAATAATATCAATAATTTTATTGACTAAATAATAGAATATTAAATTATGTTTATGTGATTTTTAATAGAATTATAATAAATTTTATATAATGAATAATGACTAACTAAGATATGTGGTGCAATTAACACTACATTATATATATATATATATTTTTTTATTCTTATTTTTGTTTTTGTTTTGAGGGCCAAATGAGGTCTGTTCTCAGTCGCAATCAATTACTTCCTTTCTGAATATAAAGCACATCTTTGTTCAAACATTCCTCAATAAAGAAACTAATGTTTCAGTTATAGACTAGATTATAATAAAGGGCGATGTCCTGAATAATTTTATTTGTAATTAATAGGCAATTAAATATTATTAGCGGATTAATACGAAAAATCGTTAATTTTATTTAAATTCGTTTTAAATTGATTAATGCGTGATATTAACAGAAAAACTAGCGTTGTTTTTTTTTTTTTTAGATAACAATGACATAGTCCAGTGTAATTGTGAGGGTCATAATGTCAATCGTTATTTTAATTTAAAGACAAAGCAGAGGTTATTCTTAGTCATCTCAATTCTCAATTTTGGTGAAATCAAAAATGACGCAATTGATAATAAATATTGAAAGAAAAAGAAATTGCAAAAATTGAGTATTTTACCTGTTCAGCGTAATTGCAACCATATTCAATAAAGAAACAGCAACATTACCATAAAATAAAACAGGAAATAATTTACATAATGCATCCCCTAAAGTCCATGCTTCATGTATATATCTTGATGCAGTTAATGGTAAATTAACAGTACAAAATAATAAATCCGATATACATAATGATAAAACAAATGCTGTTGTATCGTGTGTACGTAATTTTGGACATCTTATTAATGCTAAAACAGTCACCAAATTTCCTTAAAAAGCCAAAATTTTAGTCTTTCTTTTTTGCTATTGTTTAATTTACCAATAATCCCAATTATACAAAATAATATTGCGCAAATCGAGGCGAATATTGTTGCTTCTCTTGGATATTTTATTAGTAAATCGGTTGCATTATTCATGTTATTATTTAATAAATTTCCATCTGTTTAATTTTAAAATATTTGTTAGAAAAGAAATAAACGACACTTAAAAACATAGAAACATCACACAACTTGATCGAACGTCGAACTTATACTGTGTATATGTATGTATGAAAGATTATATTTGAAATTTCTTTATACGATTCCTCTAAGCTTATAGGGCAATACAGAGAGTGGGGTGAAAATCGGACTATTGAGTTTTTTTTTTGACTGTTATCAATCTGGTAATTTTCTCAATTGTTTTTTTTTCTCTGTTTAAGAGAAATTATCATATCGAAATGTAAATAGATTTGATTTAAATTTAGTATTGAATTTTTCAAAAAGATGCATTTATTTGTTTTGTGATAAGTGATGACAAAAAAGGACTCTATTTAGTCTATTTAATGATTGCAGTATACGGATGCTTAATAGAAATCAAACTCAAATAACATTCCATATGAATGTACCTTTATTACAGGTATATTTACCACTTGTTTACATAAGTATTGTGAATAACAGAAAAGATGTATTTGAAGGTTGTTGTTACTAGAAAATAGTAAGCAGTGTAGATTAATGGTCGTTTGTTTTTTCATAATTTGGTCATCGTTCATAGACTATTTTTGTTTATCCTGAAATTGTGCGTGTTTTAGAATAGAGTAACTACTGACTAATCAATTTAGATTTAAGTTTTATTTTATTTGTAATAGTTTTGACACATTTGATATTACAAAATTGTAATGACAATTTTTAATTTTTATTTTCACACCCTGTACATGGGATTTATTCTCAATTATAATTTATTTTAATTTAATTTAATTTATTTTGTAACTGGAGAAACAATCCTTTATCAAGTAAAATCCAGGTTAAAAAACTACACAATATTATTATTATTATTAATTATTATTATTATTATTATTATTATTATTATTATTCTTATTATTATTATATTTAGTCTTCTTTGGACCAGAAGAAATGAATTAGGCACTTGGTAGTGTGGCGGGTGGGTATTTTTAGGAGACCTTTAGGCTTCGACAACGAGCTAGCTGCTATAATTGCGGTTGTAAAGCGTCAATTGTTGTTGGGGCATGTATACGACGCTCTTGTTGCATTAACTGATGTGCAGCCCTGTCCATCTCCTCCTGTGTCATATCTAAAGCTTCTTGCATTTCTTTTGATGTATAACGTACAAAATCTGGATCACAATATTTCCCTAATCCTTGTTCAACTAATATTCTACCAACAAGACTTTCAGCTGATCCAACAACTTCAAATGGTGGTGGCCGACGATCGGCTGGACTTCCTGGTAATGAATGTGATAAACGTTCAGAACCCGCATGACCGTTGGGCTCGTTTGCAGACACTGAAACTAATTAACTAATCAAATTTCATATTTAAATTGATTTCAATCAAAAGCTGAAAAGCTACATCTATTGCTATAATTACACTAACACTACAATACACATCTGAATAAAATCAAGTATTGATTCGTCAATTATTTAACTGATTAATTGACTTGATTTGATTTAATTCAATGTTGATATCATCATGCATATATATGTATATATGTAGGTAGCATGCGGGCCTAGCTGTGAGCTGGGGCTAACCTCTGCCATGGAAGGAAGCCCTGTGATTTGGGAGGGTACAACGCGCAAGCCGGCTGTCCCCTTCCGAATCCGAGGTTTGTAGCGATCTGGGAGCGCCGAGGACGCCGGGCCATTCGCAGGGCAACGGTTCTGACAAGAAGCCTGCAACTGCCATAGCTTGTGCTTGTGCAAGTTTCAGGCCGCTTGCTATGCGACTAAAGCTCGGTGCATGTTGCACAGGCGATGGCGTTGACGTCATGCAACCGCCCCCAATGTTGCCCAGGCCTCCCAGGCCCAGACGAACACGCCGCGGTGGAGGAGTCGGAGGCATCAGCTCAGTGTGGTCACCCTGCAGACTAGCACAAACACAACATCACCACTGGTTAGCGGCATCAAAACCAAGTAATAATTCTTTAAAAAATAAAATATGAAATAAAAAAAATAATAAAAACATTACAAACCAAATTAGCACACACACACACACACACACGCTCGCTTACCCTTGTAGTTAGGGTGTAGGAAGACAGATTTACTGAAAATCAAAATATTTTTGTAATCACAAATGGCACCATCAGTCAAACTACCAACCATTCTTCCCACATTCAGCATTAATTACACGACGGAGGTTCAATTCTCAACAATTCAACCAATCCCAGAATATATTTGTGTTAGATTATTATATCTTGTGCTATAGCATTCAATAAATTGAGAAAAATTAGCGATATATGATTGTGCATCTTAGATTGTAACCTCCCCCGTGCCAGAAAAAAAATCAGGGACAAAAAAAATTTGAATAGTATATATGTATAATGAAAGAAAAACAAATAACCAATCGATAAATTGAATAATAAAAACTTACTCAATAACTTGGAAGTTACTTTTGTCTGTATCACCATTATGAAGGTTGGTTAAGGATCTAAGAGGTATTTCCTCATCTTTTAATCCTTCTTGATTATGGAGGGATGTTGCACTAGCCCGATTTTGAACGACATTCTTTGTCATTGATGTTATATGATTCATGCCTTCAGTAACTGCTTTATGTATTGAATTATATGGAAGGTAATCAACACTGGAAGCTGGAGTAATTTTAATTTGTGTTGAATTTACTTTTAATGATTTTGCTCTATTAAAACTATGTCCTCGACGCATTGAAGACCAAACACTACCAAATAGGGAATGGTTTCTCTATAATAATGATAAATTAGCAACAATATAATCAATTAATATAAATAATAATTATCGTTAAATCATTAAATTAAATAACATTCTTACTCTATGCATTGGTTCTGGATTGTCATCAGCTAATTCGTCTAAATTACCGGAAATTGCTCTTTTTAATTCCGGTCCTGCTTCATGTAGCGTTCTAAGTCCAGCTTGTAATGTAACTGTATGATGTGCTTCTTTATCGCATTCTTTTAATTCTTGTTCTTTACGTTTTTTAAATCGTCTAAAATAATCTTGTATAAGAAAAGTGGCATAAAATTTACCAACTGTCACTTCATCATCAACACCCGGTGGTGGTACAACTTGATCTAATAATTTCGGACTAGTACGTTTCCATATTTTTTTAATAACAGCACGTAATTCAGCATTAGCATCGTCAATATTGCCTTCAGTTTTTATACGTAATGATGTACGAACAACAGCAAACAATGTAGCATTAAATAATACTGTACCATCACTATTTAATGGCATATTCATTGATACTAAACGTTTACATGCTACACGATGTGGACATAATTTACCAAAACCTAAGGGTGGTGAAATTTTTCGTAATAATGTTACCACGTCTAAATGTTTTATACGTCCTTTAGCATCCGGATCATATTCACTCCATAAACGGATAAATTCATCTAAATGGTGTGGTCCGAGAATTGACCAGTCTCTAGTCAAATAATCAAAATTGTCCATAATAACGGCAACGAAAAGATTAATAATCTAAAAAATATATAGATATATGTATAAAATTACTATAGGATTATTATTTAGAGAATCACCAAAAACGAACAAAGTACGTAAAATGATATAAAATAAGGGTAGGCTACATCCGAACCGCATGTATTCTCACCCTCTTTCGGAGGTAATCTCGAATCGCAAATTGCCGCTGGTGTATCAGCACAATCCATCATTATCTCTTGCCATGCTTCACCTTTATATAACGAAATATAATATCTTATTACAAAATTCAATATTCGTGTGTATAAAATGAATTGATCATCACCTGTTGCCGAACGAAATAAAACTAATACTGCTTGAAAAAATGATGCAAAATTATTATTCCGATTTATTTGTGTGTCCGATTTCACGCTTTCAATTTTACCAAACATCTAAAATTATCGATTATTATGATTCAAATATTAATAATACTCTTCTAATCTATTTTCTTATTTACCTGCATTCCTATTACAGCATAAATAAAAAATAGCATTACAATCAATAGAGCTACATATGGTAATGCTTGAAACGATTTTAAAAATGTCCAAAGTAAAGTTCGTATACCTTCACCTCTGCTTAATAATTTTATAAGACGCATTACGCGAAATAGACGAAAAAAATTACCAGACAATTGAATTTTTGAGCCCGGCTGAAATTTACGAATATTTATTTATTAATTTATTAAATAAAAATTCTATTTTGATGGTTTTTGTCTTATTTTAATGGGTTACTACTTACGTTTACATCTTGATAAACTATATCTATGAAACTGCCTAATACGATGACAAAATCAAAGACGTTCCAAGCATCGCCGAAATAATTCTGTAATACAATTGAAAACAAATTTTTTATTTGAAATTTTTTAATATTGTATGATTACTTTAACTCTAAACGCTGCAAGTTTGAAAACAAATTCCATAGCAAATACAGCTGTAAATATCATATTGAGCACGTCTAAAACATTGCTATATTCTTTCGGTTGACCATGAAATCTCATAGCTAATGTTATCGTATTAGCTATAATTAATGTAAATATAGCATATTCAAATGGTCGGGATGTGACAAACCACCAAACTTTATATTGTATACGATGTTTAGGAATGTATCTTCTAACTGGTTTAGCTCTCAATGCAAATTCAATACAATTACGTTGATTTTTATCTAATTCGCAATTTTTATATTCTTGTTCACCTTCATTTTGAAACGTAACGATAACGAAACCAACGAAAATATTAACCATGAAAAATGCTATTATTATAATATATATAATATAATATGCAGCTACAATAGGGCGGTAATTATGTATTGGTCCTTTGTTTTCTTCATTTGAGTCAATTGATACATATAACAATCCTGGCCATCCTTCAAATGTTGATACTGTGAATAATGTCAACATTGCTTTTGCTACATTATCAAAATGAAATCGATTTGTTGTCCATGAGCGATATTCCGTTTTTGGTTTATTTATATCACCATTTTCATAAATCAAATACGTTCCGCTATTTAAATAAAAACAAAGAAAATTATGATAATTTCTAATTAATTTGATTGAATCAAAATGAAAATCTTACTTGCATTCACTAGCAGTCAATTTGGAATGATCGGAACATTTCGAAAATTTACCCTAAATTTTCAATAAAATTCAAATTATTATATTATGAATAGTTGATTAAAATAAATACATGCTTAATTTATAAGTGAATCAAAAGTTAATAAGAAACACCACACAAATAATTGAATATTGTACAAAACAAATTTCACAACAAAACATTTTGTTATTCGTGCAAAAATCGTGCATAATGAAAAAAACAAATATCAATGCTGTCTACAGGTTGCGATCACTTGTAGTCATAACTAGTAAAAATTATAAATCATAAATGGAAATAAAAATATGAATAAAAACAAAAACATCAACATATTTGATTGTGTTAGAATAATATTGTTCGTACTTTAACATTTAAAACAATACGTTAACCTCATCCATCTGCAATCTTCCATTAAATTTTCAAAGCCTCAAATGGCAGACATTGGCAATTGACAATTATCAAATAATAATCATAATAATAAATATAGATAAAAATTGCATATTGGCGTGTAATACAAGCGCATCAAAAGCTTACCAGGCTTGGACACCAATCGCAGTTACCACAAATCATACAGATACATTACAGCTTTTGCAATAATCAAAATAATAATAACTATTATTGTAATTAGGAGACATAGAGGTAGAAAAAAGTTCCAATTCTTAGTTTGAATTTTTAATAATAAGAAAAAACTATGTAAAATAGTATAAAAATTAATAATAATTTTAAATAGATTAGAGTCTGGTATGAAGAAATAATTGAAAGGTGATATATATACAGGCTGTCCCAATTATCCGAGAAAGTTCCGTAGCTCTGTTGCTATTCAAGATGTCGACTTCCAATTTTCACGGTAGCCACGAACATTATGCACAATTTAAAATTATTTTCATTTGTTTCAACAGGTGGCTGGCGACCCAAACTTATGTTTTCAAAATTTAGGCATACAGTGTTATTTTGTCTCGAATTTTAATTTAAGCCCTTAATAACTGACTATTTCAAATTATAATATACAGGTTGTCTCCAACTGCAATGGCTTGAATTTTTTATGCCATTTAATAGTATTTTTAATGAGCTTTTGAACGATATATAGTTTTTGTGACTTCCTTTGGAAAAATGATTAGATTTTTCTTTCAGAATATATACCATACAAATCTATCGTTCGAAAGCTTATTGAAAATTCTATTTGATGGCATAAAAAAATTCAGGTCGTTGCA
This sequence comes from Zonitis immaculata, assembly GCA_037414775.1. NCBI lineage: Eukaryota > Metazoa > Arthropoda > Insecta > Coleoptera > Meloidae > Zonitis > Zonitis immaculata. The sequence continues at coordinate 30,441 of JAZBGX010000394.1, forward strand.
TTTAAAAAAATGGTATTCTTTATGGTTTTGCGTTTGGGCACACCTGTATACGGTAATTTGGAATAGTAAATTATTAAGGGCTTAAATTGAAATTCAGGACATAGAAAAACACTGTATACCTAAATTCTTGGATAATTTTCAACAATAGAGTCACGATGATATTCCAAAGATGGAACTTTTTCAATATATGGTGGTTTGTATTTAAAAAAACATAATTTTGGGTTTGTATAGCGACCCGTTGACACAAATGAAAATAATTTTAAATTGTGCATAATGTTCGTGGCTACCGTTGAGTGAAAGTCGACATCTTGAATATTAACAGAGCTAGGAAACTTCCTCGGGTAACAGGGACAACCTGTATATATATATATATATATATATATATATATATATATATATACAGGTGGCTGTATTATAAAAAACGTTCCAAGCCATGAAGATATGGTAATACTTCTTGGAACAAAGTTGAACTGTTGATCATAGTCTATTTTTCAAGGTAGATCCTGTATATTTTCCGTTACCTTGTTATATTCTCTTCAAATAAGCTCTTAGGTATGCCTAAAACCAAAGCTTATTGATTAATTAAATAAAATAAAAGTGGAATTTAGAAAGAATCGAAATTTTTTATTTATTTTATGTAAATCTATCAACCGACTAAACTCAATTTATCATTGATATTACTCATAATTAATTGACAAATATCTCAATAATTATCGGTTTAAGGCATATGATACCTTCGAGCTTTTTCAAAGAGAATATAATAAGGTATTCGCAAATAATATAATATACAGGTGTTCTATTTAAAAAACCAAAATTGATATAACTTCCGGTGAAACCGGAAATAGTATTGATTGAGTATATATAGACGATAATCAACATTTTAAGTTTATTTCAAGAACTATTGCCATATTTGCATAAATAACGGAGTTATGGCTTGGAGTGTTCTTTATAATACAGCCTGTATATACAGGATCTTTCACGTAACAGGTTCTTCAGAAGTTTATGAAGTTCTCATCTATCGAATTTTTTGAAACCTTGCAGTTAAAGATTTTGGACAGCGGCCTTTTTATCTAAAATATTTTTGGCTTTCTATCATTTCCGGTTATACAGAAAGTAGCTATCAACTTTCTTATTTTAAATACATCAACCTATATTTTATTTTATTTTGAGACTCATCTACGTAAAATTGTAGTACTTCTTTGCATGGCATTATTTATGTCTTGCACTAACCATTTTTGGGATATTTCAATTTTTTCGAAAAATATTGACATTGTAGTAAATCTTTGAATAATTTGTCATTACCATTAAAGAGGAGTTGTGATTTCGCTTTCTGGCATGTGTAAAGACAAATCATTGGGCTTTCGGAAAAATCATTCGTTGTGGACTGATTATCTACAAGACATCCAAAAAACAAAATCAAATTGGCATAACTTAAAATAGCAAAAACTTCAAATGGAACATCCTGTACATTTTTTCAGTGTTTGATAGAAATTGTATATTTCTACAACTTTTATTTATACAATATGGTGTGAAATATGGAGAGTTTATGAGAAAAATCAATAGTTCTTGAAAATACTCCAATTTTTTGAGGTATTATACTCGTAAATAGAAAATAAGCGACGAAATTTCAGGCGTAAGTAGGCTGTGACTGAAACTCTGACAGTAATTATTCGTAACTGGCTTTATCGAATTCATAAAGTTTCATTCTTAATAGATACATGGCTTAATGAATTTCATCTTAACTTACTCGTTCCTTTGAAATATCTCAAGAATTATTAGTGTAAGATATAAATAATGTCATACAAAATGTTCTACAATTTTACGTAGAATCTAAAAATAAAATAAAATATACAGGTAATTTATTCAAAATGAGTTGATGGCCACTTCCGGTATAATCGGAAATGATAGAAAGCCAAAAATATTTTAGATAAAAAGACCGCTGTCCAAAATCTCTGAATGCAAGGTTTCAAAAAATTTGATAGCTGGGAACTTCATAAATTTCTAACGAACTAGTTGCGTGAAAGATCCTGTATATAGGCAATTGTAGTTAATCTGTGATTAACATTGCATCTAACCGTGCCGACAGATAGGCAATCTAAAGATGCATTACTAATTTGCATTAAGAGATCTTTCTATAAAATATTGTAGTGTAGCTTCAACCATAAAGGAGTATTTTACTCCAAAATGGAATTATAAACATCCTGCTACGACGATAACATGCAGATATCTACTGTCAGGTGCAGCTAGAAGCATGTAGTTGATCAAATTTACCTTAAACAGCTGCACTCCTATGACAGCGAACATAAATTGCAGGAGGTAGGTAACCAGCATAATATTGCCGATCGTCTTAATCGCTACAATCACGCATTTGACTACATACTAGCCGTAGAGGGAATCGGCATGAAAGGATGGAACAAAAACGTAACAGTCAGTCAATATAGATAAATATAGGGTATATATATATTACATACACACACACACACACCCGCACACACTTACAGGATGTCCGGGTGAAGGTGATCATAATCCATAACACCGTTAATAATCAAAATAAATGGATGCAGTTCTTGAAATTTAATTTGGAGTCACCTAAATATTGATTGGCCGTTGGGAAAAGCCACTTAGTCATTTTGAAAATAGGTCAAATCACAATTAACTTTCTTAATTTTTGGAAAAATGTAGAAATTTTTTTATGGCCTTATTTGAAAATATTAGGGAGCGATTTTTTTGGACATAAATAATGCATCCTTACCATATTCACTAAAAAAATTTCTACATAGCCCAAAAATTGAAAGAATTGATTTCCATTTGACCTGCTTTCAAAATAGCTAAGTGATTTCTCCCAACGGTCAACCAATCTTAAGTTGACTCCAAATTAAATTCTGAAAACTGTATTCATTTATTTCGATTAATAACGGTGTTATGGATTATGATCACCTTCATTCGGACACCTGTGCATGTATATATAAATATATATA
>JAZBGX010000395.1:17062-29165 GCA_037414775.1 Zonitis immaculata
CATTCATTGAAACGAAATGTCCGATGCGGATGGATTTTGGCACGATGTGCCATTATCGATAATTTATGTAAACTCGGTTGGCGATTAAATAAAACTATATCGTCGTTATTTAAATGACGTTCAACCATATCGCCCAACTAAAATACAATTATTTGTTGTGACATTCTTTGATTTAATTCTGTATTATTACCTTTAGTTCTTGTGCTAATTTCTCTCGATTGCCGTACATTAAGAATTTCTTAAAAGCCGATCCTTTTTGTTGTACATAATTAGCACCTGGCCATTTTTCTGGACCATTAATTACCAATTGTCGCATCTTATCAATATTGGCATGTATAACTAATTCGGGAAATGTTAGAATTTTCGCTATATGCATTGGTACACCGACTTGATCGATTTGTAAATTTGGATCCGGCGATATAACAGTTCTTGATGAAAAATCGACACGTTTACCAGATAAATTACCACGGAAACGTCCTTGTTTACCTTTTAAACGTTGTACTAAACCACGACCGGGTTTTTTCGATTTCATTTCAAGCGGTACAGATAATTCACTATTTATATATAATGCGGTTTGATATTGCAGAAAATCCCAACATTCTTGATAAGCGTCTAAACGAGCTGCCGATAAACGTTTCTTTTTTATTTCATCGTTTATTAGAATTATACCTGATTGTTTCATTGTTAAATCATCTTCAGTACTAAAATTACGATCTGCAATATTTTTTATCGATTCAATTTATTGATAAAACACTCACGTGCCGGCTTTTAATTCGGAAATCACAGATGGACGAATCGAAATTGGGGGAACTAAAATTCTTGTAAATATCAAATCTTTCGGACGAGTCCTATAAAAAATAATTGCAAATAAATATTAATTATTATCAAAATTGATTGAAAAATATGAACCTTCTCGCATCCATAGCAAGTAATGGTATATCATTTTGTGGTATTCTTTCGAATAATCGTAAAACATCAATAGGTGTTAAAATTTGCGATAATGTATTATTGGTTGTTAATGCAACTTTTAAATCTGGATTAATTTCAATAGCTTGTCCAAATTTAGCTAGAAATTCAACATCTTTCGATGTTTGTTTATCCATAACGATTTTCAAACCCGAACCACCACCTGAACCTTTACTAGCTGTTAATTTTTTAACAAAACCATTTGTTGCTTTACAATATGGACATTTCGTTATTTTCTTACATTTCTCAACAATTTTCTTCCATATAGCTTTTTTCGTCATATAACTTAAACCTTCATTTGATAAACGTATACGATACATATTTTTATCATCCGGTTGTAATAAAACATGTCCGCAATTTTTACATATTGTTTGCAATATATTGATTATATTACGGAAATAACCAACATGGAATACCGGTAATTCTAAATCTATATAACCGAAATGACCAGCACAGGCGTTTATATTTTTACCGCAAGTATCACATGGCGATTCTTTCGAATTTGTACCCTAAAAATAAATATTGAAAATTCTGAACAAAAATTAAATTAAAACCAAACCAAACGCTTATCGAGTACACCATAAGGTATAGGAGTACGTTGAACATCTTGATTATAGAGACCTCTTGAGACGACATGAATCAAGGCCTGTTCTTGCATACTTTCAGCACTTTCAGTACCGAAACTTACATGGGAACTTTAAAATAGATATAATTGAATTTTTCTAGAAAATTCTAATAATTAACTAGACTAACTTACATTTTAATCGCTACATCAGTTTCACGATATTGTTCTTTCGGCATTTTCTTCTCTCTCAATCAAAGTTTTCCTAAATAATTTAAAATAAAAATAACATAACCTAAATTCAATTGAAAACACGACGAAATAGGAAATTTATCTCATAAATTGGTACTATTGTCAATTCGTTGTGTTTTCTGTGTTGTATAACTACAAGGCGTACGGCATTTTTTTATATGGACGTTTAAGGCGCGTTATTTAAAATCGATATTTTATCTATCACGAAAATATTAAAAAACAGCGAAAATTCTATTGTAAAATTGTGATTTGCGTATTGTTAGGATGATAATTGATTTTCTTCCAATAATAATTAAAATGGAATAAAGAAAATTGGAATTTGTAGCTCTGAAATTGACAATAGGACGAATCAAATTTCAATTAAAATTATAATGGGGGAAGTTCAAAAAAAACCGTTATCTCAATAGTATTTGATTTATAAGAGAATGAATATTTTCTTTATAGTTAATCATTAGTTAGCATTAGAGTAGCAGGTTCTTCTTCTTCTTAACATGCCTATCCACTCCGGATGTAAGCGATCACTGTGGCAGTCTATACTTTATCAGGAACTGTGTTAAACCAGTATCGTCAGCTCTTTAGTCACGATGTTCTTCTTCTACCAAATCATCTTCTTCCATCTATCTTGCTCTATACAACAAGCTGTAGCAATTCATATCTTTGGCAATTTCTCATGATATGCCCCAAATATTCCAGCTTCCAGTTTGTAATTTTCCGTGGAATTCCTTTCATATTTTCGAGTCTTCTTAGTACAGCCTGATAGTCCACATAGCCCCCAGACGCCCCGGTACAGCCGCATCCGAAGACTACGACAGATGCCAGGACACAACACCACACAGCAGCTCAAAAAAGACTTACTAAACAATTTTGTCATACTCAGGAATGCCGCTCTAGATTTCACTATTCGACATCTTAACTCTATGGAGTGAATGTTCCCAGCCTATGTGTACAATTGGACTTGTTAGAGTAGCAGCCATAATAATTAATTTCATTGTAGGTCTTTCCACTCACCAGACTGAATTTTTATTTCAGAAAAAAAAATTCATAAATACAAAACTATTTTCATAACATCTAAATCTCGATCTCCATCCACATTTATGACGTAACGGTGTCTAGATTTGTTTCAATTAAACTTTATAGGTGGCGCCATCATTATTATGATTATTGGTTTTATGAAGATAATTATGACGATTACAATATTTTATTGTTGACTATAAAATTGGATATAGCGACTGTTTTTATCTAAAAATATTTTACGAATAACATTACGGAGATTTTCAATGATAAATCATAAAAATTTGAATATTTACAAACTCGTAGACAAAAAAATAAATAAATAAAGACACAACAGACTAAATGATGAGATTCTGTATAGAAGATGATGTTGGGAAATCTAGCGAGACGACTTTTTCTAAAACATAACGACCGTAACGAAAAACCATATTCTAGATTATCAAACATTATCAATTTGGGGGAGAGAAAAAAAACAAAAACATTGATACAATTTATTTTTGTAAGATAACTCAGAAATTCTGATAGAGTAATCGAATTACATTTTGTTTTAAATCCACGTGTATAGCTTTATAACTGATATTGAAAGATATATATGCGATGTGATGCATTATTCATAAATAACGAAACGTCAATGACATTGATATGGATTAGAAATACAAAAAAAAAAAAAAACAGAAATTATGCAGTCTAGTCTCGATCACCATTCTGATCTTCATCTCGATATTTCACTGGTACGAATCTGAATTACAATCGTGCTTGATTTCAATTGTCATGGTTCTGTAATTAATTTTCAACGATTCCAATTGATAAAGAAGATGATAGAGCAGTTTTTGTTGATTTGATTAAATCGTAGGTCTTTAAACTGTGCTACGCGGTTCTCTGGAGGTTAACGATAAAATTTCAGCATCAACTTTACGCCTTCACCAACCCAACTCACTTAAACAAAAGTTTAAGAAGCCCTGCATTAAATAATACCAACTGTTATATTTGATATTTAATTTCGTATCACTGAATCGAATCGAACATAAAGTTTTCAGTTGATCTAATAATAATAATTGAATAGAAATTGTAATTTTCCATCAATTAATTTCAAATAGTTGATTTTTATTAGAAGAAAACCCGAAGAAAAGTTAAATAATTCACCCGGCGCCTCCACCATTTTTGTAACAACAACCAAATTTATTTGTTCTAAAATAAAAAATAAATAATTGGATAACTTTATTAGTTATAGTTATAGATTGTAGAAGAGTGGGATGATCAGAGTTTGGGACGCTGCACATGGTGAAGAGTCAGTTGCGTCGGGACGGTTGGCGTCGTCTTATCAACACCACACGCACCACACTATCCCAATATAAATTATTCGAGTTTTTTGTGTTATTTTTTTTTTGGCAATTTTTTCCCGTAACGATAATTTAAGTGACATTGAGTTTTCTATAATATAATTGTGCTGAATTACAATATAATAATTATAGGTGAGAATAATTTTTTCTCTCTTTGATCCATCTTTATTATAATTTCTGGGAAACAAAGATTGCGTGTCAATCACCCGAAATTAATTTCTATAATACGAGACTTCCATTTAGACATAATTACTTCTATACAAACAATAGATGTATATTTTATTTTAATTATAACTCGAAGTTAATTGTATAATTTTTCTTTTTAATTATTCTATTTTATTTGATCGATCAATTCATATACCTTGTCGAATAATTTCAATTTATTTAATCGAATTTAATTAGAATCGTGTGTATTAGATTAATTAATTTTCTTTATTAATTATTTATTTTTAGTAATTTTTATGAAAATAATATAATAATGAAGTGTCGTATTTTATAATTGATTGAACATTTGATACGATTTTCCGATACACATAGTGTTAGTATATAAAAATTAGAATCAATTTTTCCATATTAGTTTTATGGACGTTTATGGATTTTTATTATAATATAAAAATTGAAATGAAAGCCTTATATCAAATTACATTTCCAACTCGGAACTTTCGAATTTTATTATAGATTTTTTTGCTCACTATCCTACTTTGTAAAATAGCTATAGGTATATGTATATACGAGGGGTGATCCAAACGTAATGATAATCGATATAAAACAACAAATCAATATAGGTACTCATTGCTATATTTCTCTAGAGCACGAAATCTTTAGATTCCCCTACAGCGGCTATTACCCCGTTATCGTCTTCAAATCTCTATCCTCTGAGTTGCTCCTCAAGCCAAAACACGGGATAGAAGCCACTGGGAGCCATATCTGGAGAATAGAATAACTTTGGCTAAATGTGCGAAAGCGTTGTTTCCCTCAATCTTCTTCTTTGATGAGCATAGTGAGCGATTGCTCCTTTTTTGCTTAGCTAAGTGTCTGATGGTCACTCTCTGGTTAGCTGGTTAATGTTGCCGGTGTGCGACGTGAATGGTCTCAATTCGCGCTGCTCATCGTCTAGCTCAAATTCTTTGCACTGAAGTGCAATTGTAGAATATTGAGAACTACAGTCCCTCAATATTTCTACCTATATCTTTATAGGAAACGTTTTGTTTTTTTTCAGCCCAAGGTATCTAATTCCGGTATTGGCCATTTTTGTGCTAATTTAACTCACTGACTACTCGTCTGTAATTCCAAAATATGATGGTTAAAGGCTTGAGCTTGCTGCTACCCTATTGTTTATTTTTATTTTATCGGATTATGATTACTTTTGGATCAGTCCTCGTATCATATAACAAATTAATCACGACAATAATCCCGTTGAAAAATATCAGTAAACTCGCATTATTATTGGAATTTTATGATGGATTATATCCGATTTCGTATGATTAATTTCAATCAAGTTTTAATAATTGACAAAAAAATAACTAACAAACAACAAACTACATAGATAAATAATTTTAATATGAATTTGATGAAATGCGCTTTAATGAAAGTTACGTTCTTATTCACAATTATTGAGATTGTTGGGAAATATTACGTACAACATTAGAATAAAATCCAATAATAATAATTATTATTATAATAGCAGGAAATTGAAAAGTAGGTACCTACATAGACAATTCCCTTTGAAGAAAACCTTCTTTTTTACAACTTTATAAAATGAAAATGGGAAAAACTTTTAGTTTATAATAAAGAAATTTATTTCCAATAAAAATTCGACAGTTTAAATATTTTATTAACAACTTTTCCAACTTATTTTTCTTCTATACTTACAATATATTTTAATAATTTCTTTTTGGTTGAAGAAAATCAATTTTAAGTTGCAAGTGTTGTCTGGACTTTTCATCATTCTGGACGAATTTTCCAAATTGTTACAAAAGGAAAATCGTTTGATGTGCAAAACAAATAATTAGCATTCTATCAGGATTATTATTAATTTCATTATTATTAATAAATTTTGATTGAATAATTTAATTAATCACCATCTGTGTTATCTGCAATTGTGCCTTTTCTTTTCATAAAATAATAAATGATTTTTTTGATAAGATTATTGATAATCACAAATGATAATATTGTATTATTATTACGATTTTGGGGGAAAATTCCGCTGTTTTCCATTATTCTTATTATTATTATTATTATTAATCGAACAATAACAAAATAATAATTTTCTTTAAATTTCCCAAGTTTGTGAACCTTCCCAAAAAAACAATCCAATCGACAAACAAAACATACGAGGGCTGCCCCAAAAATCATGACAAAATCGATACAAAGCACAATATAATTTTGTGGAAAAGAAATTTTCATCTTGACTCCCAAAATGCTTCTACAGCGATCATCAGTTCGTGATTGTCTTCAAATTTCTTGCCGTTGAGCTGCCCCATAAGTCGGGGGGGAAATAGAAGTCGCGACTGAAAGCCAGCCTGAAGAATACGGTGGGTGTTTGAGTAATTCGAAGCCCACTTCTCAAATGACAGCCAGTTTCACTCCGGCTTTCTGAGCAGGTGCGTTGTCCTGGCCAAACAGCGATCCAGCAGTTCACCTCGCCTATTTTGCTTAGTGGCTTCCGGAATTCTTCTGATTTGATCGGTGTTGTAAGAGCCTGAAATTGTGGATGTCTTTTACAGGTAATCCCTTCGGAATCCAACAAAAGAGACGCGGAGCTTGCAACTTTGCTTTTTTTGGTCGTTTCAATTGTAGTTTAGCCCCAGGATCAAAATAAAAGATGGATCCAGGTCTTTTCCATTGGCACATCAGCCTAGTAATATTCAAGATCCTTTGAGCACTGTGGGGTCCGCTCAATGTCTGATGGTCACATTTCGGTCAGCTGAAACTAGATCTTCGACTATTTTCACATTTTAGCCGGTGCAGGACGTGGATAGTTGTTCTCCGTGATGTGGTTGCTCTCTTTAGCTCTAACTCTTTGCACCAACGTGGAAATATATAATATAGGAGGGCATAGTTCGAAATTTTTACACCAAGTCGGTCTGTATGTGCTTTTGTCGACATTTTATTCGATGATAGCTTCAGCTTGTCCTCCATTTTCGTGTTAACTCTTCAGTTGCTTATATTTATTTCAAATTGCTGCGACCACAAGAAATATTACGACTAGTATTACTTTTAGATCAGCCCTCGTAGAGTTAATGGGAGTTGTAAAAAAAATATAGGATTAGGATCAAATCCTTTGTTGTTTTATCATATAAAAAAACAATTTTATCTCGATATATATTTTATTCCGAATTTGGCAATCATCCAGTTATTTTAGTAAATATGTTTATATTATACCGAGTGGTCCATTCAACTTGCGTTGAGTACACTTTTTCGTTGATATGACTCCACAAGTAAAACTCGAATGGAGTCAGATCAGGAGATTGTGCTGGCTTAGTGGTGCATATTTAATCCGTAAAAAGAGCAAATTTCAAGAAATTTCAAATTTCATCCACTTTACTCAACGTCCATTCACAAAATTTACAAATGGAAGCTATAATCTCTTTGGTTTAGTTGTTGATGTAAAGCAACTAACGGATACTCTCACACCTGATCGAGGAATAATACTGAGGTTTCCATTGATTTTGTTGTACGAGTTTGGTAAATAAGACACGAATGGGCGAGTTTTCTAGAGGACGAGTACGACAAATGGTCTTATAAAACGAGTGTCCTCTATCATTTTTTCTATTTTGTGCTTTTTAAATCGAAAATTGTCCTTAAACTGCACCTCTATATTTAGGGATTTCTTGCAATTGGTCAAATCTACAAATACTACCGTATTGTGATTTGAGGTTATATTTCAGTATGTGTATGACACACGGTGCTACCAACCTTAGTAAATAAAAAAGGGCGTTCCATAATGTTTTAGGTTAGGTTAAACTTTTTCTAGATTGTCGCGAAATTTGGAGTGGTGGTGCACTCTCATTTGTTGAACGTTATAATTGGTTGGAAATTATAATCTCAACACAATGAGCATGCGCTGTAGTCTTATGGCGTTCGCAATATAACTAAATCGGATTTGCCAATCTGTCATAAACAAAGTCACTAACTAGTAACATTGATCTGAGAGGTATGAATTGGGAAAATTTATTGTTGTTAGGTTATAGTCAGAGATGCATTCTAATCGTGGATTTGGTATAGAATTCGCGTATTGTAAAAATTATCATTATGAAACGCAAATGGCGTCCATTTTTAAATATAGAAGCAAAATAGAAAAATAATTTTATATTCTATTTGAAAATTATGATATCAATAGTTAATTATGCAATTTGCAGTAATTCAATATTCACATAAAATCAAATATAAAATGATTCTCTATAATTATCATTTGTTATGCTCAATTGCATTAAAATAGAATAATAAGAGAGATAATTTCATATTATATCGGAAAAAATTGGAATAGTTAAATTTAAATGAATAAAATCGAGTAAATGTTGTACAAGACGTTGGATAAACCATAAAATATGGCTTTAAGTTTGTCAAAACTTTCATTGTAAACATAAAATTCAATTTCATCTTTAAACCGGAATGATTAATTTATAAATTTCCGTTTTACATCCTCCAACAAATATATAATCTAGAATTTACCATACATGGAAAAATAATTTTCAATATTCCATTTTAGAATATAGATATATAACGAGTGTATCGCGGTATTTCTCCTCGCAACTTTGTGAGCGTACGATCGCAACTTATTTCAGCCATATTGTTCTTGTACTTGTACTTTTTATCAAGAAATAGATCAACAAATGTCAAATTCAATCATTTGTGAACCAAGCTATATGCGGCCCCAACTACCGTGATACACTCGTTACATAGTATTGTGTGTGAATTTTCAACGAGCTATACATATAGTAATAATTAAAGTCCTTGTCATGATTTTGATAATAAATGGGTATCGAATTGTTGTTGTTGTTGTTGTAGATGTCTTCAAATATTATTTCTTATCACTCTCTAATGAATTTCTGTATTTGTAAATTGAAAGTGGTAAAACTATTTGTTGGTTCTAGATTTTGGATTAATAAATCATAAAATCTATTAGTTGTTTTGGGAATTACCGGAGAGATACCAAATTGCTAACATTTACAGAAGATTACATCTTAACATCACAATTTAGAATGTCTAACTAAATAAATTATGGAAATTAAAACTATTTCAAATTGAATTTCCATCTTATTTCAATAATTTTTCTGGATTAAACTCTCAAAGTCCAGTTTCCATTGCTCAGTGACTCTGAGAAGTCTCAGACGCGATTCCTTAAATTCGTAAGTACCTACTGGCTCAGGCAGTATGACAAAATCTACAAAGCGTCTAGTTTGGGTCTCAATAACCAGAGAAATTCCAGTTTGACTCAAGTAATTCTCAATTTGACTCAGGATTATTTCTACAAACAATAGACTCAGAAATTAAGATAAATTACCGAAAAAATAATCAAGATCGAAAATGATACGATTTTGACAATGAATTTCTCAGTTAATTTCTAAAATTCATAGCTACCCAGAAGTCCCAGTCTCGATTCCAAAAATTCGTGAGTATTACTTCAGGAATTGTCTCAAAATTTATAAACCGTCTATTATAGATCGCAATACTCAGTTTGACTCAGGATTATTTCTACATGTAATAGACTCAAATTTCTGAACACAAAAATTTGGAGCAGTGACTGGGTAATTTCTAGTTTTGGCTCGCCTAATTCACAGCTTGACTCAGGATTATTTTTGTGAACAATTCAGAATAAATAATAAGAATCACAAGTGATGAAATTCCGAATTGTATCGAGAAAAAAACGGTAGAAAATAAAATTTCCATTCCTACTCAGTAATCATGGAACTCGGAATTTTTGTTGATTTCACTTGCTCAGCGACTGTCAGAGTCTCGATTCTTGAATCTTATTTCAATTATTGTCTTAAAATTCATAAAGTGTGCAGTACAGGTCTCAATAAATCTAAGATTTTTACGCAAGTCCTTCTCACCTAGACTCAGGATTACTCAGAATAACTAACTATATAAGTATAATGAAAATCAAAAGTGATGCGATTTCGAATTGTGAACAAATGGTGAAAAATTGAATTTGCATCTCATCTCAGTAATTGTCGATTTAATTTCCGAAATTTATAAATATTATAGAGTTTTAATTCCCATTGCTCAGCGCCTCTCATAAGTTGCATTCTCGATTCCTAAAGTCCGTGCATCATGTCGCAGAGATTATCACAGGGACGTTAGACAGTTTAGAACCATTTAATTCTCGTCTTGACTCAGGACTAATTTTTCAAAGAGACTTAGATTGCCATTCCTGATCAGTAATTTTCGAAATTTATGAAAACGATAAAACCCAATGAAAATTTCAATTTCGATTGCTCAGCGTCTGTTAGGAGCTTCCAGTCTGGATTTTTAGAGCAGTTTTGGACTCAATGAGTCAAAGATTTCGGCTCGAATCGTTCTCAGCTGGACTCAGGATTATTATTACAAGCAATAGTCTTAGATTTCTTTTGTGATTTCAAATTTTCTCAGAGACTTTCTTGATAACTCTCCTGAACTATTACGAAACTTATTTCAATTCAAAGAACAAGGTAATTAGTGGAATAAACAACCGGATGTGACGGGAACGATTATCGAAAGCTCACCGTAAATCCGGATATGGATATCATCAAAGGCAAAGCTCTTTTATTGTGATTTTAATTGAACTTTTTTTTTGCCAATAAAATGGAGCATCGATCTCCAAATATTTCCAATTGGAAATAATTATCAGAACCAAAAAAAACATCTCAATAATAATGATAATGATCAACGTTTTAATAACGTGTCTCTGTTTATTGTATTTCGCATTTAATGACTCAACGTTAAATATTCAACTTTGTTTCTCTTGATTTTCCTCCAACTCAGTTTGTCATTGACGAAAAAAAAAAAAACCAAGCAATCAAACACCAATAATAATAAAACTATTGAAGCCTCGAGTGTGTTTTCTGTTGTTCTTATAGGATTTATTTATTTTTAGACGGTTTGAATACGTGCGATGCCCTGCAATGTGGAGTTATGTAATGGCCGCCGCCAGAGGTGACCATCATCATCATCATCATCATCATCATCATCATCGTCGTGGACCAGGTTCAATTTTTACGTTACAATCGAATAACGCCGGTCCTGGACCATGTCGAGACGGTTTAAATTGCCCCAAATTACCATTAAATATTGATCGGAAAAATGTTTTAAATCAATTTTCAAACAAAGAAGAATTAAGTGGTAGTTTATCCAGGGATGGATCTAGGGACGTTTTGGCCGAAGTCCATGTACATACGCCATATTCGGAACGTTGCCAAAGTCCTAGCGAAACGCCTCTCAATCGACCGTCGCAGGTAAAGATAATTTTCTATGGAATATAAAACGAAAGAGAGGGATTTCCTCTTTATTATTATTATTATTATTATTTATTTATATTGGACGTGTAGAAAATAACTAATTGCTGTTATAAAAATATAAATAGGAAAACAAGAATTTCATTGAGATTAGAGATTAGCGTTGGAATTGATTAGAAATAGATAGACTGTTGCTAGGTGCATATATGGGAAATTCTAATCTCTCCGAAAGGCAATATCAAAGACGATAACCTTGAAATTCAGAGAGATAAAACTGACCAATCCTCATAAAATCACGATTGATCTGTGTTGATTTTATTTTTAGTTCAATCTCCACTCTATCATCATCTCCTTTAAATTCGTTTTTGTTTTGTTTCTCTCAATTTTTTTCTTCGAAAAAAAGAAACGAAAACAAACAAGAATCAATGACAGCAAGTAAACAAAATGTCCGACTCTTATCATTATTATTAAAATTACATCCATGTAATAATAAAATTTTGCATAACGTCGCTTCCAATTTTATAACAACCCTATAC
>JAZBGX010000396.1:21610-33392 GCA_037414775.1 Zonitis immaculata
ACATTGATGCCATACTAGCTGGTAATACAGTTCCTTGTGGCTTATTTGGTGGTTCAATACTTTGTAAACCATATTCAACATATTCTTGTAGATGTTGTGGAAAATCATTAAAATGTGGTATAGCTCTAACATGTTCGCAATATTTATGATATTCTTTTAATCTTGATTTGAAACGATCTAAAGCAGCTATACCAAAATAATACATTTTTGAACCTTCTGGTTTTTTCAATGCTTCTAAAACGAATCGTAATGCCAATCCCAGTACCATATATGAAGTTACTATACCACGTTCAATTATACCGCCAAATAATTGTGCTGTTATATATAATTCTTTATCAGGGTATTGTGGAAAGAATTTATATTCTTCAAATAAATTTCGGAGCATACAATTAAACACCTACAATAAAACAAACAATAGAAATAATTTTTTTTTAAATATTTGAATAATTTTACTCACTTCACGTTCGCGTTTATTCGGAGAATCTTGAAATCTTTTCAACATATCTAAAACTTCATCAATTGACAATGTAGGATGTGGTGGATGATTATAAATTCTTTGAAAATAACTATTAGCTTCATCCTCAATATCTTTGGATACATTCGGTGAAATATCCGGAAATAGATTATACTCCGGTAATCTAGCTTTATCTATTGTAGAAGCTGTACCCATTCTACCAATATTACCAACTTGATTAACCGGAAATATAACCGATGAACTTGTACCAACAGGACCTTGATGTTGTAAAGGCATTATAGGAAATGGACTATTTGATGGACCAGCACCTAAAATTCTTGATGGTGATCCAGGTGATGATACTAATGGTCCTAAACCACCTTGTAAATTAAATGCTGAACTAGTTGGACCAGATATTGTGATATTTGTTAAATTTGTTGTTAAACCAGGTATTGTATCAACAGGAGTATGATTATATAATTGTCCTGTTATAGCTGTTGGATTGAATGGTCCATCAACAGTACGTGATCGTAATATTGTTGGTTGTTGACGTGTTTTCAATAATAACGTACAATTTGCTGTTATAGCAATTATAGCTTCTTGACATTCAGGACTAACATTATTCATACAAGATTGTAAACATATCACCATTGTTGTTAATGTTTCATTTGGTAATGTTGATGCTTTACTAACTGTATCTTCACTTTTTCCAATTATTTGTGGACAACGTCGATTCAAAAATTTAATACAAGCTGTCACAAATGGTTCACCATGTTCACGAATTTTGTCAGATAACCATTTTTCTAATTTCAAATATTCCCGGCGTGATGCTAAACACGCTAAATCGATGATAAATGGGTAAGATTGGGCATTTTGTGCATTCAATAACATTGATAAGGCTTTTAAATCTTGAGCCACATCGAGTATACGTGATAATCGTGTTTGATCACAATCACTACGTACATACCATTCAGCCATTGCATGCATTATAATTGATTTGATATTGATATTTGTTGTATGCCAAGCATGATGTAAAATAATTGCCGAATTTGGATGATTTAATAAAAATATTGGAATTAAATTTGATAATAATTCTTGTCTTAATAATGTTATTGGTCCAGAAATTTGTAATAATGCCAATATTAAAACATCGGGACAATGATGCATTGGATATTTGAATAATTCCTGAACATAATTAAATAAACCACATTCTGACATATTTAATAATAATTCAATTAGATTAAGAGATCGCCAATTTGCTAATTCTTTACTATCTTGTTCTGGTGGTGTTTTTAATACATCCACAGCTACCGACATACATGGATAATCAGCAAAACAAAAAATATCGGGATTTTTCAATATATTTTGTATCAAACTAAACTGTCCTTCAACATTTGTCCATCTACGATAGAAATTGTCAATTGGAAATGTTTCAGGATGAAATCCTAATGTTTGAAGCCCTTGTCGAAGTGCACTTATTAAAATGATGAGTCCTTGACGATCTTTGATCAAAAATTCAGGATGGTCAAGTTCGGTAACAGCATTAGACCATTGAAAATTTGGTACAATTTCTTTTATTGCTTGCACCAATACTTCTACATTCCATGATGTCCGTCCATCACTACCTTTACTAAATGAACCTGGCGATTGAATATTGAGAGATTCTTCAAGGCCACTGTGTGTACGACACATAACAGTTAAAACACGTGCTACCGTTGCCGGTGTTATATCACGCCCCCCTAATTTCATTAAATTATTACGACACTCCTCAACTGATGCTGTAAAACCGAAACCGATCTCTGTTAATAGATCGGCTAATGACGTCTCTAACATACCCCCGGATAAACCGGGGCCTTCTGAAGACATTTCTGGTGATAATTCACAATAATCAGGATATACTAATGGGGCTAACACAACAGGAACTAAATCTTTAGGGAAATCTCGTTGTAATGTATTTAAAAATGTCCGATGTATATTATTATTAAGTCCAACGTCTTTTGGTGACTTTAATATTGATGATAATATTAAATGTAGAACTTCTGGTGTTGTTTCGTGTAAACCACCTTCGTGTTGACGACTACTACCTTCTGTTTCGATATATGATTGAACTAATATTGGTACTGTTATTCTTAAATGGGCTTGAGCAAGATTTGCCACTTCTGTATTAGATGAATGACGGAATGCTAGAGCAAATACAACCTCCTGTACAGCTGAGAGGCGAAGGCACTTGCTCAACTGTTGAAAGAATTGAGATCCAAATTTGAAACCCTATAAATTGAATAAATATACAGTAATTTAGAATTATCGAAAATTTTTGTATGAATTCATGAAATTATCGTATTTTATCATTAAACAATAAATAATAAATAAATCGAAATTTAATATCGAATTATTAGTGAATATAAAACAATTCTATTAACAAAAACATGACCCTTAAATATTAATTTATTGACTTTACTGATAAAAAAAAAGAAAGAAAGAAAAATATTTCGAGATAATATTCCTTTCTAAATAATCTATCAGAATTTATCAATAAAAAAAGAAAATTCATTCTAGAAATAACATTAAAAAATATAAAACTATAATTACCTCGTTTTCAATGTTTTGAATAATTGATTAGTTGGTTATGAAATAAGTTGTCAAAATCAATGTCAAAAACATTCAATTGTTAACAATAACACAATGAATTGTATCGTAATTATTAATTAATTTGAAAATTGAAAATTACTTTTTCATCATTCACAATTGTTATATAAATGTTTAATTTAATTGATTCAAGAAATTTTGATTTACACATTTCAAATACAAGTTCATAAATGTCGGTAACTGTTATTTTGTAAATCATTACAAATAGCCAACTAGATAAAGATAAAATGCATAAACATGATTATATTAATTTACAATATTTATGAATTTGTAATGAAATTATAGTTGGTATAATTGCAACAATGATATTGTAGAACATAACCAAGAAAAACAACAATAATATTGAATTATCATTTTAAACATCGAATCGAATTGCAATTATATAATAAACAAATGTGAATAATGAATGAGGGTTAATTTTTTTTTTATTATTCTTACCTTATGGGTGCTCAAAGGGTTGTCGGTGATATAACAAACAGCAGTCAAAAGTGATGGCTTATTCAACAAACTAGAACACTGGTCTAGTAATGCTTGATTTTGGGGGGATGGAGCTGATATTTTTGTTGTAGACTCAGAAAGGTCCACCGATGAAAAAAGACATTGGAGCAAGTGACGGTCCGCCTCCAGACCATGCAAAGTCACCAACTGTCAAATAATTGTAGAATTTTGTTACTTAATTATTATAATAAACAACGTTGAAAACTTATTTGTTTAGTTTTGGGAAAAAATCTGCCGAATTTATAAAAGAAAAAAAAAACAACTTGTCGATCCAAAAAACAAAACACCTTTGTTCGGCATTATTATTGCTTGGTCGGTAATAAAGTTATCTATATAATACAAAAATGGCTAACAAATCTCTTGATTTGTCATTTTGATAAGTTCCAAATTTTGTCACCAGATTGAAAGAATCTTCTAGATGATCATTTTTTTTCTTAAATTTAGCAATTTTTTTTTCTTAATTAAATAAATTACCTTCGTTAGATCGGCAACAACTTGTTTATAATTCTTTTTCGTTAATGATGCAACTAAATAACTTATTTGTGACAAAGTAAAAGACAACGAGTCTAGGTTCATAGTTCCATGAACACGGCCTCGAAAGCTTCAAATACTTTTGAAGCTTTCTTTGGTATACACGGTGCTTTTATCCACAAAGTCTTATTTATTGTTAACAAATAACTACACTTTAAATGGTCCAAGACCATCATCGAATCTATTAATTGTACTTTTCCCAACACTTAATATAATAGAATCATTTCTTTTTTTTTTTTTAATTTACACACTTCACACAACAGACAACACATGCACCAAATAAAACATATGTAACAAACTACGCATGACCCAAACTATGAAACGATCTTTTCTCTCAATTTTTATACGAAAAACTTCATTTATTCTTCACTTTCACTTTGGATAATTCGAAATTTTAGCACGTTTTTTTTTTTTTAAGAAAAAAAATAAGAAAAATACAGGATTTTCTATAACTTTACACTTCCAATACTACATCGCAATATGATTGGAAAAAATTACTATTGGTGGAAATCTCGATTCGAGTGCCACCTATAATTATAACACAAAACTAATCTAGACCATATAGTTTATGATTTGGAAATTGGATATAGCCAATAGTAATGTGAGAAATTTGCGGAAAATTTAAATTAATAGCTGTAAATAACAAAAACATGTTCAAAATTGAAGAAAAAACTGTATAAATAACTGTTGAAATATCCAACAAATATATGGAAAAATTATATTGTCACAAATAAAAAAAAAACAACAAGCAAAACAATTAATTCCATAAAGATTTATTTGAAAAGGATCTACAAATTTAAATATAAAATTATCGTTAATTCTAACGTTTATAAAATAGTAATGAATAGATTGATTTCTTAATATTAAATGAGATAAATGGTAATTAGTGCAAAATTATTATAAATTCCGTAACAAAATCAATAACTTCAACGAAGTGCTAAAGGAGATTAAATTAAATAATTAATATAAATAATAATAAGAATAACAGTAATCAACACCCACAGGATGATACGTATAACAATTGAACATTATTTATTTTCAACAACTACAAAAAACGTTCAGAAAACACCGATGTAAATATAGAGAAAAACGCTCTGAAAATTTAAAAATTCTATTACATTTATATAATTAATAATAATAATTATTGCTCGGATATTTTATTTTATTTTTGGTACTAGAGCAAATTATGGTGTTGTTTATTATTGCATCTATTTATTTGGAAGCGTAAATCAAAAACGATTATTGTCACTATATCGAAAATTGTTTGCAAATATTCCACTTGTTTTCTTCTTCTTCTAATATCCAATTATAAGAGAAACATGCATTATTATAATTATTATTTTTGTATTTGAAAATATATTAAAAATAGTCATTGGAAAATTGGGACAAAAATTCGAGAAAAAACATCTACACCATCCATATAAAGATCGAAAAAGATGAAAGTTAAAAATTGGAAACATTGATAATTAGATATTTTTTAATTGTTCTAAATTGAGATGAGAATTGCAAGAGAGATAGAGAGCGAATTCAAAATTTAAAAAAAAACAAAACGATCTGGTTTGTTGGAGCCAGCCTTATATTATGTAATGTAGTTGGTTTGATCGGAGGAACTGCAAATTAATAAGTCTTCTTTACCATAATTTTTTTCCTTCTTCATTCAAATAAATAAGGCAACTATGTGAAATTTTATCATTATTTTCTATATTGGAGTCTATTTGTACTTTGAAATTGTCGAATCATAATTACGACAATTATCAAATAGTCAATTTTGATAAATGTTAAATTTCGATAGTTGATAAGAGGATTTAAAGAAATTTGAAAAATTCCAATTTCCGTTCACTTAATGAAACAATAAAATTACCACAATGATTTTGTACACCTTTTAAATCTAATACAGCATCATGTGCTGGTATAGAACAAACTTTATCGCCTGTATTTATACTCCACAATACAACACATTTGTTATTTTCTTGATGTGCCGCCACATATTCACAAGTATTTTCAACAAAACACGATTTCGACAATAATTTCTGCATACCACCACCTTGAAACGAATGTATAACGTTACAATCGAAACTATCATTATCATTTCTATTCAATGTACATAATGTATGTCGTGAATATGATATTCGACTATTAGGCCTTGACGATACTAATAATTGTTTTGTATTTAATTGATATTTCATTGATACAAATGGACCTTCCAACGATAAATTATGTCGTTTATAATCGGAACCATTTTGTTCAAATAACCATAACGAATTTAATTTACATGATATAACACCACCATTACATGGTTGTTGTGTTGATTTTGGTATTGCAGCTATTGATACAACTGGCGACATATCACCATCAATTGATAAATTAGCAATTGGACCAGATAATTGACGTACATCATAAATCAAAACTGATCCAGATTGTGTGCCTATATGTAATATCGAATCATTAGTTTGGTCCCAACAACATGACCATAATGGCATTTGATGGTTAAATTGATGTATAATTGTATTTGTATTATTATCAATAACTTTAAAATGTTTATCCATTGATGCTGTTAATATTAAATTTGTTGTCGGATGAAACGATATATCGCGTATTTGTGCTTGATGTACTGGTAGAAATGCTAATGGTTTATATGTTGATATATTGATTTTTTTCAAACCATACCCACAAAATAGATTTGTTGGTGATCGCATTGATGCAACTAATAAATCTAAACGACAACTAGTATCAAATACCCTACTTTCACCATATTTACATATTGGTATTGATTTATCCATAAATAAACGTACACATTGATTTAATTTTGTTACATTACTACCATTCCAATTTGTTTTATAATATTGATTTTTCAATTGTTCAATTTCACGTTTCAATAATTGTTCTCTACATGTTGTTTTTGCTAATTCATTTTGAGCTTTATTCCGTTCCTGAGTAACAAAGTCTAATTGTTTTTTAACTAATTCAAGTTCAGCTGTATCAACAGCTATTAAACGTTTGGCATATATGTAACGTATATCACCTTTACCAACGCGTTTTTTACATGTTGGACATGTTTTTTTTGTTTGTGAACTTAACCAACGATTTACACATTTATAACCAAATAAATGTCCACATTTTAATGCACAAATACGATGTTCACCGGTTGTTGTCCAATTATCTAAACATATTGGACATAGTGCACCATCATCTTCATTAAATTCACTTTCATTCAATGAACGTTTCTTAGATGGTGGACTAGACACAACATCTGTTGTTACACAATTACTACTATCGTCATCATTATCACAATGTATTGGTGATGGGTTACGACTGCTTGTTGTCGATATTGATGATGATAATCGTTCACGATGTGTTTCGATTTCTAGAATAATCTCGTCGTGCACTTGATTATCATCATTAATATCGTTCGGATCTACATTCAAAGCGACTAAAGCGATTGGATGAACTCCTTCAGAAATATTATTGTCGGATGGACCAGCTTCGAACGTATCCTGATTGAGTTCTGTATTATCCACATCCATTGCATTCTCATTTTCTACAAAAAATTCAACAATAGAACAACATCCAACGATTTTATTCTAAAATAACATGAAACCAAAAACAATACAAAAATAAAATTTTTAATAAGTAGAATTTTCCAATAAAAAAATACCTGATGGATCAGTCTCAATATCATCCATAATTGAATAAAATCGAATTTATGGGTTTTTCTTGATTTTTCTCAAAATAAAAAATACTCCCTTCAACATTTAGCTGTCAAAATACACACGATTGCCACTATAAAATTCTCACTAAATCAATATCACTAGCAAATATTTCGATATTTTCTTCAAAAGTTAAATGAATATTCAAAAGAAAACTAAAGATCAGTGATTAAAATAAAAATCAGAATCATTTTGAATTTCTGAATTATTCATTTATTTCTTAATTTGTTTTTAGTTCATAAAGCTACAAATATCTTAAATAGCTACAACGCCATTTTTGTTTTTCTTTTATTAATCTAAATAACTTTTTGCAAAATCATTTTTGATTACAACAAAAAATTTTCAAATTTTAGAAATTTTTACAACTACATATTTTCGTAAATTGAAAGAAATGCAAACACTCCTCATTTATTTTTCTTATAATTCGTATATACATATCAAAAAGAAAATTCAATGCTAAATTGATGGAACTGCGTTTTTTTTTATGTATCAAGAAACAATAAAAATATAGAAGAGAGAGAGGGAGAGAGAGAGAGAGTGTACAAGTTGTTCAAATAAACAAAAAACAAATTACAATTAAAATTTTACTAACTAAATAATAGTTCTGTGGCTCGTTCTATATCCCAATTATACGATGACAATGCTACTCTAGCTTGATGTTCTTCAATACCCATATCAACTAGCCTTTTAATTTTATCATCACAATCTTTATTTACATGTGGTCCTAAAACAATTTATTATAACATTCAAAAATTAATATTTTCTAAAACAAAGAAACTAAAAACGTTTTTACCGCCTGCATAAACATTTGTCCAATGTTTAGCTGTTATTTGAAACATTTCAGGATTTTCTTTATATTGTTTAGCAACAACAGCATCTTGAGGATCGTCTGGTTCAGCTGCTGATAATAAAGCTTGAAGTGATAATAAAACTGTTCTTAAAGTCATTGCAGCAGCCCTACAAATAAATGTGGTCATCATAAAAAAAAACCGAATTGTAATTGTACTTACCATTGATCTTTTAAAATATCTAAACAAATCGCACCTGTTACTGAAGATATATTTGGATGCCATATTTTTGTTATAAATCTTACCTGAAAAAAGTCGATTTTATAGATTTTATTATTAGTTTAATTGTAAATTCACCTTAGGTGGATTAAACGGGTATGTTTCAGGTACTTTGATTTCTAATATAAAATTCCCACCTTCATATGCTGTATCTGGTGGTCCACTAATTTCACCTTTAAGTTCTGTATAGCTATCGTTAAGGAGTTCAACTTTGATGGCACATTTTGCTACCTAGAATTCGAACAAACAAAACAAAACAAAATAGAAAAGAAAAAAACAAAAATTGTTATTAAATTTTACAATGACGTTGTCATGTGATAACCCTTAAGAAATTGACTTTAAATAGATTTTTTTGCTTGGTGATAATCAATAAAAATCATCAACAACTACAATTTAGCAAGAATAAAAATAATTGAATTTCGAACGATAATGTCGCAGAATAATGGTAAGATTTTGAATATATTCTTAATAATTTTGTTATTCGAA
The DNA here is from genome assembly GCA_037414775.1 of Zonitis immaculata. NCBI lineage: Eukaryota > Metazoa > Arthropoda > Insecta > Coleoptera > Meloidae > Zonitis > Zonitis immaculata. The sequence continues at coordinate 31,000 of JAZBGX010000396.1, forward strand.
TTGATTTTATCAAATGACATGAACAATAAGAATTGTGTTTTTTTGCAATGGGTTGTTGCAAGTTTCCTTACCTCCTCGCTTTTGATAACCTCTTTAAATTCTCGTCTAATTCTTTGTGCTGCTATATTCGCCATTATAACTTTTTTAATAGAATTATTTGAAAATTACGTTATTTCAATTATTGATGCATACGAATTAAAAAACAAATAAATCGTTATTATTAAATACGGAAATTTCTCAAATAACAACGAATTAAAATACGTTTTTTTGCTCTATTCCAACTTTTTCTTCTCACACAAAATAATTTCGCACTGAAGTTAGCTAAATTATGAAATCGTCAAGGAAATGTCATTTGTTTCTTTCGTCATAATAGCCAACTGTAAGGTTGAAAATCGTGGAAGTTTTTTTATAAAAAATCGGAATTTTCTTCAATTATATGATAAATAATTGAGAAAATTTTGAAAATATCGATAAATCCAATCATTTTGAATAGTAAATGTATTAGAAATTTATTGTAAATATTATTGATAATCGGGATATATTTCGTCATAATGTTTATCATTCTGAAGCGTCGTTTGTTGATAACATTAGACCTTTGTTGTGATTGGTCGATTGTTTTGCAGTTGTGATGCCCGTATCAGCTCAACAGCCGATACGTGCTAAAAGTTTATTGCGGGCCCGTTTAGAAAAATCGAACCAACATTTACAAAGCAGAATGCCGAACATTAAAGTATTCAGTGGTACATCGCATCCGGATTTAGCCCAAAGGATTGTTGATCGATTGGGCATCGATTTAGGAAAAGTTGTTACTAAGAAATTCAGCAATTTAGAAACATGGTATGTATAAATTAAATTCCAACAACTTTCATTGTTGATTTTGACAACAATTAACTAGTAATATTCAATATTTTATTGATTTAATATCGACAATAATTCTAATAATTGTAGTGTCGAAATTGGCGAATCAGTTCGTGGCGAAGATGTTTATATTGTCCAATCTGGTAGTGGTGAAGTTAATGATAATTTAATGGAATTATTGATTATGATAAATGCATGTAAAATTGCATCGGCTAGTCGTGTTACAGCTGTCATACCATGTTTCCCTTATGCAAGACAAGATAAAAAAGATAAAGTAAGTTGAACATGTGAGATAACCTAGAATTGAAAGAACAACACGTGATTGTTGGGCCACCATCTATACTTGAATAGAGTACAGGTGGTCGTTGAACCTATACCACAAAACAATTATTATTTTCTTCTAATAATCATTTATAGTTATTAAAACAATATTTAGATAAAATTGTATTTAGAAAAAAAAACAAAAACAATTTGATAATTTTATAATTTAAACAAACCATATTTTGTTGGAACAACAACAGTTGAACTTTCTTATCGGCTTTTATTTATTCTTAACATTGTTTTTCCAATAATTTATGGATGGTGGATGTTTTTCTCTATTTGGAATATTTCATCTAGTTTTTGTTTCATTATCGACAAATTATGCAAAATTTCTTTTAGCCATCTATTAAAAGTGATGTTGAACGCAATGTGGAAAAATGGAAATCTATCGAATGGAAATTCAGGGTAATTATTAAGTTAAAAACAAAAACAAAACAAAAAACTATTACAAGTAAATTCATCCATTGGGTTGCTTATTTATTATACGTTAAATAGAATTAAAAGCAAATCAAACTATCATTCTAAGTAGCATCATTATTTTTAATTTTTTTTTATTAAAGGGACTAATTGAATGAATAAATTATTTGCTTGATTATTTGTTGAATTAAACAAATATTATATTTATTTTTGGGTATTTAAAAAATATATATATCGTTTGTTTGCCAACTATAATTTTTTTTATAAAACAAAAATATCTCAATAGTTCAAAGATTATTGACGAAAATTGGACAATAATCTACGATAGATTTACAAAAAAATAATAAATAAAAAATAAGTCAAATGTCGCTTATATATCAGTATTTATTGTTTTGTTTCAAAATAAATTCAAATGACGCAATTTTATTTTGAAACATTCCAAAAATTTATAGATTGTTTTATTTATTTGCACGATAATGGGACAAATAACAACAAAAATTTACTAACATTTCAAAACTAACATATTTTTTTTTTTTGGGATTATTGTTATGTAATTGTTTGTATTGTTAATTCATTATAGCTTAAATTATGTTATGAATGATGGAATCTAATGTACTCCACTTGGTTTCAAAGTTTCAATTATAATTTTGTTCAATTTCTTTTTTGATTCAATAGAGCCGTGCTCCGATTTCGGCCAAATTGGTTGCTAATATGTTATCGGTAGCTGGTGCTGACCATATAATAACAATGGACCTTCATGCATCACAAATTCAAGGTTTCTTCGATATACCTGTTGA
>JAZBGX010000397.1:0-33378 GCA_037414775.1 Zonitis immaculata
TATTGGTTACTTGGTTACCTGTGCCAGCTGCTGTATGTGGCTTGTCGATGACCAGTATCCAGTGTTTTCTTTCTTTTGCTATGCATGTTTGTTGTATCCCTGCGGTGGCTTGGCACCGATCAGGAGCATTCAATTGTTTTATTCGATTCCTACCGCGGCTCGTCAGCAATCAGGAACATTTAATTGTTTTGTTTCTTCTTGGCCGTGGCACGCTGGCGACCAGGAAGGTTGTGAACGTTCTATGCAGTGAGTTTTTTGCCGACCAGAAACGTTTAATTGGGACCTTTTGCTCACAGAATTTCGGTTTTTGTCTCATTATTTATTTTCATCACCAAAGTATTCAATTTTCATTACTACAATTCAGATCCCGTTCTTAATGTCGTTTGAACACCGCGAATGATTTTATTTCACGAGCAACCATCCCTATCTCTACACCGCTAACAAAAAATATCTATATATTTCCCAGTCCAGTTACTACTACCGGGATAATTCCATCACAATTATAATATTAAGAAGTCTGATATTTCTGGTACATTCAATTTCAACTTTATCTATATAATATTCAATGTAGTTTTTTGATTTTTTACATAGAAACTTTTTTCGAATTATCCGATACTTAATATTTTTTTTGAAATTTATCATTATTGCTTTTATAAATTGGAAAAGGAACGATATGAGGATTTCAATTCATTGGATAGTAGCCAGAATATGTCTTTAGTGCTTGAATCGAAAAATATTGTAAGATTTGCGACAACATTTTATTTTACGACTTGAATATTTCTTTCAACTAAAAATAAATAAATAATAAAAAACAACAAACAAATATTTATTTATATATTTTTACACAATAATAAAAATATAAATTTTAAATTGAATACAATTGTAATATTTTTGTGGATGACAACAAATGCATACAGCGAGCAAAATTTATTGATCTTCAATTTTTATTATTGTTGCCTCCATCTATTCAACTATCGACAATAAATAACGATAGTCTTTTAGTCTTTTTTATATGGCAAGTGGAGAATATTTTCTTTTACGGGAAAATAAATCGTGAAGAATTTTCCATCTTCTATTCAACAATAATTAAACACTTGGAAAGTTCATCAAAACTTCCAGAAGAGAATAATTTTAATTAAACTTTACCTAGCGTTATCATATTAAGGTAATTTTATGACTTAGCTATATAGTTTGTTATTTGTTTGACTCTTCATTTCTAATAAAATCCCAATATTGAACAGTGTCTCTTAACTATGGCAGTTATTAATATCTCTAGAACATTGACATTGAATTTTCTAAATTGCATTCCAAACGTTTCAGGCATTCTCTCACACAAACAATTTGAATTATTCAATAATTTTTCTACTAACTTTAATTACAATAAAGATAAAGATTTTAGTTGAAAAATCCACTAATTTATACTTTACTATTCAAATTTATAATTCTTTGAGCCATCAATATGGTATTTCATTATTTTTTGTTGGGGATTGAATGTTTATGATTTCAGTGATAACTGTCATAATTCTGAATACATTTCAGTTTGGTTTTAAAATCAATACTTGCTTCATTTCCGACTATCATCGCGACTTTGAAATGTTCCGATATCCAATATTCGATTTTAGCAAAAAATACAGTAAATATTTATCCGTGATATATTATCAAAGAAATAGACTTCTATATGGAATGAGAAGAAAAAACCGAAATCGTTCTTGAAATATTTAAATTCGACACTTTTTTCATTGAATTTCCCCATCATTTTCCTAATTAGTTTGTCTGTAAAAATGGAGATAACGATGGCGATTTACATAGAATGCCACTTATTACCAGCACTCTGTATCTAAATGTTAGATAATTCTGACAATTTATTTAAATTAAAAGAGATTAGATTTACTTAATTCTTCATCTTGATAATTCTAAGATAATTGTGATGGTTATAACAAAAATTAGAAGTATTTACATACTTAGATATACAGTGTTTTTTGTTTTGTTTTTTTGAAGATTATAGAATTAAACTGAAAATAGTAGGAATTAGAGAAACACTTCTACAGGGCTTCACATAAATCCTTTTGAAATGGAATAAAAAGAGATAGATAGAGAGAATTAAAATATGTGCACATGACAGCCATCGTTTATGTGGCACGTGTTCGAGACTGGGGACACGTTTAAGAAAAGAGATGTTGCCAACTGATTTATAATTTTCCCAAGTAAACATTTATTTAATCAAATTTATCTTGAAATTTTTCTATAATTATCCCAGTATATATATTTTTTTGATGTAAAAAATCGATCGAAGTGTAGGGATCTTTTTTGTATTCAAGCCTAGAAAGGGTCTTAAACCTTATCATTCACAATCTTCTTTATCAAATCTCTTCCGGATTATGTACCCTTCAATAAACTATAAACGATACAAGCTAAACGAAAGTTATATACCTTTAACTATATATGTTCAATAAGAGTAGAGAGTGGAATGTTAAATTATGTATTATATTGTTTAAGTATTTCTCTCTACATACAACATAGACATATATGATGGGAGGTCCTTATATGTTGTTAGTTCAATTGTACAATAAACCGGACAGACTATTCAATTTTAAGCTTAATCCTCTTGTGTCCGCTAACTGTAGGGTCCTTGTTGTTTTGATAACGCTAACAAAAGGGCTTAGAATAAATTCAAACAATCAAACCGATAGGTCAAAACTATACATTGAATATATTGAAATCGCTTAATCTTTATTTGTAATAAAGAAACTTGGTTTGATTTAAATGAACATCCATCAATCTGAATTTGAATTATTAATTATTTTTTTTGTTCGAACAATTGGAGCAAGAGATGATGGTTGTATTAGATGCGATTCCGTTTTGCTTTTTTTTGTGCTAATTTGCCTGAGGTTTTTTGCTTCGACCCGACGCATCCGCCATTTTCCCCAAATAAAATCTTAGCTCTTTATTTTATTGATTCAACCACTTTTGATTTCTAAATCCTAGAAATTCAGATTGCTTTTGTTCATTGAACCGTGGAGATTGATTCAAATCGTGCTTTTGACAACTAAGGATGAAATTTTGGAAATTCTTTGAATTCTATAAATATTTTTCAAATCTTGATTTAGAATAAGTAGAAGAAGTATTCAAGTTTTCAATTTTTTCTTTTTAATGAAAATTATTAAAAATATAATTTTGAAAGACTGAAAAAGAGCACATTAAACGCAAACATTTAAAGGGTATAATTTTTTTTTCTGTATAGTTCAATATTCAATCGAAATGAAGTCATCAATACTTGGTCGAAGTAATATTAATAATTAAGATTGAAATTATCGGAAAATTTGATTGAGCCGATCCTCCAGAAGTTGCTAATAGATTGAATATTCTCTCACAATCTTCATTTTGATCCTAATCATGTGTTTAATTGATTTAGTTAGTCTTAACTAACGGATTTAGAGGATTAAATGGATCTTTACTATTCTTAAGGACGAAATTTCGGAAAAAAAACATAAATTAGTTGCTTCACAAGATCTTGTTGTCTCTCTAACGAATATGGTGAAGTTTCTTGAGAAATGAAAACATTGGAGTTATGGGAGAAATCATTCAACAAGCATTTTGTTTAAAACCGGAAATTATGGTAAATTCAAACATTGGAAACAAATAAAAGAAAAAAAATTCGAATTGCTTGTTGTTTGATCGAAATGAAGAATCATCAATTTTCAACCGACAAATATTTACAATTACGATTGTAATGATTGCATTTTTCGGTAAAATTTACATTAAAATTATTTGAAACCGCCTGGCGTATCCACCAAAATCTATCATTAAATAAAATAATCTGTGACGTTTTTCTGAAAATAATGACCGTAAACTGACGCATTGGAAAACCGGATTGAGCATTAATTGAAATCAATATTTTAATACATCAGGCTGTATTATTAAAAACACCGCAAGCTGTGACTCTGTTATTTATAAAAATATGGCAATAGTTCTCGAAACAATGTTAAACTGTTGATTATTGTCTATTTATTAAGATACATATTCAATCAATACTATTTCTGGTTTCACCGGAAGTGACATCAACTTAGGTTGTTATTCTCTTTGAAAAATCTTTCCGGTGTTATCTGCCTAAAACCAATAGTTATTGAGATATTTGTCAATTAATTATGAGCAATATCTATGATAAACTGAGTTTAGTCGGTTGCTAGATTCACATAAAATGAATAAAACTTTCCGTTTCTTTCTATTTTATTTAATTAATTCATTACTATTAGTTTTAGGCGCATATAATACCTAGAAGATTTTTAAAGAGAATATAGCAAGGTATCCGAGAATAATAAAATATACATGGTGTTATATTCAGAAAACTTAAGTTGATGTAATTTCCGATGAAACCGGAAGTAGAATGGTTTGAGCATCTACCTTAAATGATAGACGATGATCATCAATTCAACTCCGTTTTAAAAAGTATTATAACGGAGTTATGGCTTGTTTTTCATAATACAGCCTGTATATAAAATCTTGAATATTTGAAGCAAGCAAACGATTACACTTTAGAATTGACCTACCACCAAAATCTCGAATCAAGTAAATTTTGGAGCGAAATAAACAATCATTGATTTTTAGCCAGAAGAAATTCACAATTCGTTAGAAAATATAACGCACAACTAATGACATTTATACAGAAAATTATCTTGTTATCTATATAAAAATTATACTGGCAACAAATCGTTGATGCTACACCCTCAAAATTGCAAGTCTGCAACTGTTAGTTGAATTTATGCTTGCGGATCAAAATCATTTCAAAGCAGTGCATTCTGAGACTTGTTGAATTCCGAAGCCTGATTTAAATGGTCTTTTGTTTTGCATAAATTATCCGAGTCTTGATCGAAAATTACTCGAACATTCATAAGACTATAATCCTCTACTTAATAAAAAAATTAGATATTCGAAAATTGAAAGTCTGTTTTATTCAACATTGAATTTATTCTGGTAATGTATTTCCAACAATTTGTTATTCCTTTTGAAAGAATGGAAGAAATATTGAAATATTTTTTTGTGGTTGTTTGGAATGTGGCACGTTTTCTATTAAGTTTGTCACAAATTTTCAGCAGTTGACCAAAAAAACAATTTATAAACTACATAGAAGTCAAGAGATGAAATCCAATTCGGGAAACAACCTCCCTATCATCATTATTTTGTCGTATTTCCAAACGTAAACATATACGGGATATCTATAAATCGGTTTATTCAGCAAAAATGTTGTATAACAAAACTCAACTCGACCACAATAACATAAAACTAGAAGGAAACTATCGATAGATATATGAATATAAAACTATTTGTATATATCTTCATAATGATGTTGTTATTCGAATTGCATTTGATGCATCCATGATTTTAAATACATTCTCTATAAATTTATTTGAACAACAAACGAAAATTATTGTAGATTTTGATGACACCTGGTTTTGTTGAATTATACATCGACTGTTGATTAATAGTTTTGATTAAATAACGAGAATCCTATGTAGATCAATTAAATAGTTGCTAAGCTCTAAATTGAAGTTTACTGCAAGCCTAAATTAGATCTAATGGATATGCAGTTACATTCACCATTCCCAATAAAATATAACTCGAAATATATTCAACTATTCCAAAAAAAAAAACCACCATATGTACAATTTCACAAAAAATAAAATAAAATAAACATTAGGGAAAATAGTACAATTAACAAAACAATTTGAATTTGAATGAGAGTCGATTTTGAAAATTTCTTGTTAGTGGGAAATTCTTTGTTTGCCTCTAGGGCGTCGCATTTTCAGTCCCCAAAACACAATACATTGTCGACATCTACTCGAATTTTACTATCTCCTATATACACCTTAATCTTGGCAGATCGTTATCGTTTAAATGAAAATCCAACGAAAAATCTTGAATCATTCCCCAATGGAAAACTACCAAAACTTTGCCGAATTCAACAAATAAAAAATCTTACTGTATGTATATCATTTTTATTTCCAATAATTTCAATCAACTAAGGAGCTTTATAATAAATTTAATGCAATATCGGTAGAAAAGATCGTTGTGGATGAAGTTAATTTCTTAAAATACGTTAGCATAATATTCCACTTCGATATTCATGAACTGTGATTTTCGGAGCGTATTATGTGAATATTATGCGGTTGATTATTAGAATTTCTAATGGGAATTTTTCATATCTTCAGTAAATTCCTCTAATTCACCAATTTTCCTCATTTTTCTTTCGGTAGATGCTTTGTTGCTGGTGAAAAGCTAGTTTTATTAAATAGTTTGATCGTATTGTTGGAAATTCAATTTTCACCGAGTAATAATGTTACTATTCGGCGGATTTTTCATTTTAAAAATATTGAGTTATTACAAATTTTAACTCGCCACATCCACCATTTCTCATTAGAATCTTACTATGCGATTTTATCAAGCTGATTCTTGATCCGAACCCTGACAATTATTTCGATTAAAATCCAATTTCTATTAATTCCAACTATTATCAAATGGTATAGAAAAACGCCCAGAATTTCAGTTAATTGAGTAATTTAGTATAGTTGGACATCCAAATGTTGCAGTGCTTTTAGGAAAAGTGATAACAAATTGAAAACCGTTAGGTTTATTACGAAAATTGTCCCGGCGCATTCACCAAAACCAACAACAAATTCCAATATACAATTCTATAGAGTGGAAAAACACTCTATCAAACTCAATCTTGATCTAGATCGTGTAAATCAGGTTGTTGTTGTTGTTGTTGTTTTGTTATTTTATACTTTAGGAAGTCTAAATTTACTGCAGATTCTCCGTTTAATAAGGTGAATTGTGTTAAAAATTTTAGTTTAATAAATAGTTCAGTGCTATTGTTGTTGTTGTGTTCAGAACAGATCTGGCTTAAAACTTTTGTTGGATATTCAAATACAAAGCTGTGCGGATAGAGGTAATGTCTCTAACAAAAGTGACAATAACGATGCCGACTTTGAAACTTTTCTTTTGAATTGACTACTTACTTATTGTACTTTCTACATTTTTTTCTATTTTAACTGAATAATGAAGTTGTGCTTTGTAATGTTGAAATAAAACAATGCACATTTTAATAATTTCTAGTCTTGGTTAAGTATTAGAATTTTATAAAAGAATAAATGAAATAGAATGAATTTTGATTACAATTTCTAGAAAATTTCGCTTGGAATGTTTTCATTGGAATTTATTTGAATAACAAAATATTCCGAAAGGTATATAAAAAAAATTGTTCTCCAACTTCGAGAAATGTCAGTGTTTATATTGACTTTGGTTAATATTCTGCGAACGTTTTCAACAAAAGTCAAGTCACAAGAAAGAATAAAAACTGTTCAACGTTATAGAAATAACCAACATACAACCTTCACGACACAAAGATACACAAACATAATTTTCAATAGCAATACGTATAACAAAAATTTAATGGAAAATGAATTGAATTGAAAGAATTTTTTTTAATTTCATAGCAAAGTGAAGATACTAGGTTAGATTTTATTACGGAGATTGAAACAATATTTGAAATGAACTATCCCAGAGGTACTACTTTGCCAGATGTAGATAATTTTCTATTCCACTCTTTAACATCGTAAATCTATGCTTGGGGTTGCTCTATATTACGAATTTGGGGATGAGTTTTACAAGGATTTATGTTGAAATTGGGGAAAGTACTTTGGTTCAATATTGTGGTTTTCGCGCTATTGTTGTTCTAAAATTACAGATTCTATAACGACAATAATCATCTCTGTTAATTGTACATCGTAATAAAATTAAATCCGATTATCAAAGAAAATGTTGCTTAGTCAAGTTAATTGGACCTATTATCAGAATTTTTTGCATTCAGATAAAATAATTGGTGGTTGTATTTGGATTATTTCAGAATTCGCGGAATATCGTATGTCACCCGGCGCATCCGCCAATTCTCCAAATGAATCCCGGCGCTTTATTTTAATACCTGAATCACTTCCAAACTTCGAAATGTTGACACAAACTTTGTACCGACATAATTCGAATGGAAAACCTTGGAAAATCTGATTATTTTTCCATTTCACTTTCGAACTAAAATCGTGTTCGATTGTCTAAGAAAATAATGTTCCAATATGTGAATCGAAACAAATTTTGCTTGATTAAATTGCAATTGAACGAACAAACCGTTTTTCCGTATAACAGATGTTGACGATTTCTCTATTCCAATCAAATTCAATTTAGACAAAAATTCGAAACTACTCTCGACATCATTTTAGATTCTAGATTAGATTTTATTATTGAAATACTACAATTGTACTGAAACAATAGTTGAACTATATGTATATACAATTGTATTTTGAAAGTTTCTAAAGCAATATTTACAATTGTATAAAATATACGACAACAATACTGTTAACGGAATGGATTGTTGTTGTTAATATGTGTTTGTTGAAAGTATTTCGGACAGTATTGTGTGTTTGTGGTTTTGTGATACATACGAATGTAACCTCAAAGATACGAGATAACTGGCTGTTTCTGTGGTTATACAATTGCTCTTCCCTTGACAGGCATAAGTTACTATATATTCAGCAATATAAATATATATAGATATTTATATATATATATATATATGGGTGGCGTGCTTTAAACTATTTACAGTGATATACAATATAGAGGAAACGAGACAATGAGAGAAAAAATGAGTTGAAATTTCCATTTCAAAGAATTCAAATTCAATTCGATATTATCATGAATATCGATGGCGCACGTATGTAGATGAAAGAAATTCAATATTGTTTAACCATTCATTGGGTATTGAATAAAAAAAAAAAGAAATAAATCTGGTTGTATGTTAGTTTGATTTCGTTTATTTCATTCAATCATTTGTAAAGACTTTTATGAATAATATTACGAATTGACCCGGCGCATACACCAAAATTTCGAATCATTAATTATCAGTCAGAAAAAAAAAATTACTGACATCATATCAATTTAATGGTGGAATATAACGTAAAGTTCACGGGATTCAAAATAAATGATGTCAACAGTTAATCATTAATGATACAACACTTAAATCGCAAGTACGCAATTATTACTCGAACATGCATATGAACCAAAATTATTTTAAAGCAATCTACAACCAGTCGTCAATTTACGCGACATTATTTGTGCGCTTGCGTGTGTTCAGTATTTATTAATCTATAAAAATATTCCATTCTTGGTAGTTGCTGTTTACATTCTACTATGTCTCATGTCGAACAAAGGTAAATGTGATTCGCGAATTAGTGACAAAAATAAATCAAGAGTTGGGATTATTGCTTGATTTTTTGAAATTGGTCATTCAACAGTTGAAACAATTATAAGCGATAGAGCTAGAATTATATACCACGAGAAAAATTCAATACCGATGCACTCAACAATAATCAGAAAGAAAAGAGGAACATTAACCGAAGAAATGAGAAAATACTGACTACATAGATAGAAGATATGCAGTAATAACAAATTCCAATAAGCGTTACGCTCATATAGGTGTAAGCCTTAAGTCTTTTTTTAGATGTATATTGGAAATAAATCCCAGATCGGTTATACATATTAAAACAAAAATCTTTTGCGTAGGTTCAAGGTTTCTAAAGATAGGCTAACATTTTTATTTGGTGGAAATGCTGCTGGCAATCCTAATTCAAGCCATTGCTAATATATTACAGTAAATCTCCAAGATTTCTAAAAAATGTTTCTGGAACATCATTATCTATCATTTAAAGATCAAATTGAAGAGCATGGATGATCCAAGAAATTTTTAGAGACTGATTGTTGAAATAATCTACTATTTGCTGTTTAGCTATTAGTTGATCATATACCGGCACATCTATCTTGTGATGATGTGATATAAAAAATATATTAAGACAACCTATAAGACAACCTATATTATTCAACCAATAGATAAATACAAAAGTATTACCTAGAGAATACATTTACACAGGCAATAAAAGCTGTTGATGGACCGAACGGAAAAGAATTATCCCAGTTTTGAGAGGAGAACAACTGCTCAAAATATTGCTGAGGCCTAGAGTGAAGTAGCAATATCTACCATGAATAACGTGAGGAGTAAATTTAGCTCGCAGTTGGTTGAGGGCAGTAGTACAGCAACTGAAGAAGTTGTCGTAGTTATTCAAGATCTATTTGAAATGATCAAAGAACTAATTTTTGAACTAGTGGAAGAGGATTTCTTTAGTTTGATTAAGAGTCACTAGACAAAATTGAGCGACGATTAATTGAAGGAACTTGAAAATGCGCAAGACAAAATTTTCGCAAAGGAGCAAGAATTGATTGAACAACTTAAGCAATTTAACTTATCTAAGATGAGTGAATATTGAAATATGATTAGGGATAGATTAAATGGTCCTGAAGCCCAAGGTCTTAGTCCTGAACGATCTGCGAAAGTTATAAGAGCTGTGAGTAATGGTATTGTATGCTGAGCTTCAATTTATGCGAGAAAAGGGCTAAGAGTCAATTAACAGTAGACCAATACTACCCTTTAAAATTGGAACATTTTGTTCTTCGTCAAAAATGCTGAATTTTATGACTTCCTCGACTTACGATTTATCGACTTATGGTTCATTGTCTTGCTTCAATCTTTCGAGTCTTAATACAGAAATGATGCATCTGATGGTGATTATATCGGTAATTTTGTGGGAAAAATCTAGCTTCTTCTATGAATTGTCCATCTGTTGTTTTTTAATGTTTGAATATTTTTTTACACGAGATCGAGCAAGGAAATAAATATTGCGCATATATTTTCCATATCGATCTGATCAATTTAGATCTGGATATCCTATAAAATCGCATCATCAATCTTTATAACTATCAATTATCAATAAACGAATATATAAAGGAAAAATCAAATTTAGTTCTTTCATAAAAGAAAAATCATAAAAACCAGAACCTCATAAAAATCACAATGTCTATAAACCTGATCGAACTATAAAAATATAAAAAAAAAGAACCGATAGGGTTTTGAAAACTTATTACTTGCTGAGAAAAAACTTTGACATTATTGTTCTTCCACAGTATTTCCTATCTCCATTCTTGCCTATCAGAAAATTTCTTTTACAATCTATTCTATGAAAAGCGAGGTTTTAAAAACCAACATAAAATAATCTAGACCGGTATTTACTTGAGAAACCATGAAAGTTTAACATTGAATAGCTCGAACATTTATCCTATAATAGTCAATATTTAGATAAATAGTTATTTGACGATAATAGTTCAGCTTAAAGCTTATTTTTACTCAATGATGATGATTATATTAATAATAATAATAAAAATAGTAATATTGCGCAAAATTGCAAACACGAATCTTATTTCGTCTATCCATTTCGTACGTGTTCAGTTTATAGAAATATCATCATATTAGTTTGATTATATTCAGAACAGCTATAAAATTCGAACAAATATTGGGAAATAAATTCGCAAAACTCTAAATTGATATTTAATTGAATTTCTGATGTTTACTAACAAACTTTATACAAAAAAAATCCTATAATAACCATTCAACAAACCAAACCACAAACCATCAAGCGTCAAATTGTTGCATTTTCTTACTCGTGTAATTGTTTATTATTTTTTTCCTCCCAAGTTTCTCATTAACATAAAAATTATTTCATTGAAATGGAATACTAAAGTTTTGCGCCAGTTGCTGTTCTAATTACTGTCAACTTTATCTTTACTTTAATGTTATTTTTTTTATGTTTTAAAACAAGACAGTTGGCAATAATAATAGAAAGAAACATTGTACAAGAAACGAGAGAAAATTCAAAGAATCGTCATTAGACTTGGCTTTAATTAGAATTTCTAAATCAGATAATTGCATTTTATTTTAAGGTTATTATATATTTTTCGCCATTTATGGTTAACAGTTTGGATTAAAAGCCCCAATAGTTTGGCTGAAAAAAGCATATTTTTCGAAAGCAATAATAATCAACGGATGATTTTCCACGAAAATGCTACGTTATTAATTTTTTTTATTATAACTTGGAAACTTCTCCGTAAAAATTTCATCTAAAAACAGTTTTATTGCCATGATTGAATGTTTCAATAATTCTAAATAACCTGGCGCATCCACCAAATCTTTATAACAATCGATAATCTTTAAATTCAATTTTTTTTTTGAACTATTAATGCTTTCCAAAATAATAATTCTCTAACAAAAATGAACTTTCACGATCAAGGCAATCATAATCCGACAATTATATTACGTGTTTTATTACTATATTTCAACGACAACTGGTCTACCATTCATCATTTCAGCGTTGACTAGTGTTGATTGTGACAATTAATAAGGACTTTGAATAATGATTGGGGGCCTATTTATCATCTTTATAGATAACGTTCTATCTTGAATCTTGTTTTTTTTCTGCCAAATTTAATAAATGATTCTACAAATCAATCCAATTTCAGTTGATGTTTCTATTCGGATTTGGGAATATATAATTCTAAATGATTTATTTGATATTCATGACACATCTGCAACTGTGTGGCTTCCATTTTCGTCGTTACCTTGTTCAATGTACAACAATCTAAATTAAATTCGAACAATTCAATGAAAGAGCCTTCCGCCATGATGACAATGAGGCAGACAGATACTATAACAGTTTTGTTCCATTTCCAATAATAATTGTACATTTAATCTTTCGTTGACGGCAACTCTCTTATTTTAGCTTACTTGATTATTTCTCAATTCAGTAAGGATTAAAATAATCAATGGAAGATTAAGAATATTCAATATTGAAATTCTATTTGGAACAGGAAAAAAGTAATAAGAAAAAATATTCTAATGGAATATTTGTTGATATGCAATAACGGTGAGAATTTCCTCATATTTGTGAATCAATTTATCTTAATGCGATTATACATTTCCGATCTGAAGTCGTCTTAAAAAGAAAATAAGAAAAATAAAATGGAAATTAACTTGAAGAAAGCGTTAAAAAAGAGAATGGCAAACGGATAAAACGGCCATATCGGTAGGATTTTTTACATGACTAAAGCACATGAAAGATGAAAAATTTGTATAATAGAGTTTCATTAAAAATCCAACAATTAAGGCATTATATATTAAAGTTTATGATTAGCGATAAAAATAAAAATAGAATTGAGATTTTTGGCAACATAACTAAATACGAGGGCTGATCTGAATGTAATGATAATCGGGAAAAACCATGTCAGAGCCGGCACCGAATATTTCTACCTGAATGAAATGTCTACTAAGGACATACACGCCGACTTGGTGGGAACATTTGAGGACTGTGGCTTTGTATATTCTTCAGTTGCAAGCTGAACAGAATATCCACAGAAACCAAACATCGCGGTGGACAATCAGCTATGTCTCACGCTAAAAAAAGTGAATAAAACCGAATATCTAGTCTTAGCTGAACAAAGAGTGACTATCAGTCATACAGCTGAGGTCACAGGCATCCTCAGGGACGACTTTATATGAACAAAGTGTCCGCACGTTGGGTACCTAATAGAGTGTTAATAACCGCTGAATAAAATATTTCTATTGGATTTGGATGGACAAGACTTGGATCTTTCACTTTGATTGTGAGACTAAACAACAATCGAAGATATGGGAACGACAGTCTTTACTGACATGCAAGAAATTGAAAGTCGCAAGCTCCACGTACAAAGTAACGGCTTCCGTTTCTGCACATTATAAGGGATAAGAAAAAGAAGTCAATATTATAGGCTCTTACTACGCTGACTAAATAAGGATTGCGGGATCCATCAAGAAAAAAAAAGTGAGACAAACTGCCAGCTGTAGTGCTTTTTCACCAGGACCAAGTACCAGCACACAAAGCTAAAGTTGCAATAACTGCTATTCGAGAAGTTGGTTTCGGACTAATTGAACACCAATTGTATTCTTCAGATCCAGTTTCTCTCTACCTTTGGTTTAGAGAGCAGCTCAGAGAAAAGCAATTCGAGGACAATAGCTACGAGATGGCCGCTGTAGAAGCATAGAAGTAGATCAGGATAAAGATTTGTTGCAAAAGGAATTAGTGCTGTAGAGAAGAAATGGATCAAGTTAATCGATTTTTTAGGAGATTACCTAGAAAAATAAATTATAATTCATCCAATCAACATTGTACTTCATATCATTTATAATTACTTTTGGATTACTCCTCGTATATGAGAGTTGAGGATGGAATTTCGAAAATTCCCATATATCAACAGTATACGGGAGCTTTATCCTAATATTATGTTGATGAATTTTTCACTTAATTTTAATTAAAACATTCCCAATAATAACATTTTAAGCTACGTCTGTAGAAATTATTGAAACTCTAATTTTTTTGAATAATAGTTGGTAGGTAATGAATAAAATAGGAAATTGTGAATTTTCAAAGAAAAAGTTGATTGTCTACAAATCCGTTTACCTCTCGACAAATCTGCACCGATTACTGAATTTATAAATGAAGTAGCCCTTGGAGACTGATCCTAAATTCTTATTTAGTGTAGGGTTTTTCCATAATAAACAAATTAAGATGCCGATCGTGATCGTATAAGAAATAGTAAATCTTTGATTTTCTCTCTTTTTGCTTGAAACATAAGAGCTTTCATCGCATTTCTCTATTTATTTTTTTCTATTTCAACATATTAACATTTAACTCCTCAAGCGCATATAGTCTGTATAAAAATACTCACAAAAAAAAAAACCAACCACAATCTATCATCAACTATTTCCAGAAAAATATCAAAGATGCAATTATAATTTTCGTAAATTTATGTAGTTGCAGAATTGAACCCATTCCATAGATATTAGTGGTCGTTCCACCAAATACAATAAGTATACGAGTTATTAAAAATTCAAAAATATAGCTTGAGGTATGTTTGTAACGAATGAGTTCGAGTCTGTTATATTGGTTGAATAATTCCAAGCACTTTACGAGTTGAAAATGTAATCATGTTCCCTCTATTGTCAACAACCGTCAAGCTATGTCGGTTGGCAATTGGTCGTGTTATAATGTGGTCTATTCTATAAATGAAATCCATCACCCTTTTAGTCGATACATAATAACCATTCAGGATTATGGTTTGTTGCACAAATACATCGAACGTTCCTTTCAATAGATTAGATGATGTCAAAGTAGACTATTTTTTTTTTTTTGAATGAACAAGAAGGCTGATTAAATCTTTTATAATAACATCGAAAATATCATTGGAGCGTTAATTTTAATCGATTAGTAATTAAGCTCAATAATATACATAGAGACAAGAATATGTCAACTGTGAATGGTAATTGGTTTTGATCGAGGTAAATTTGATAGTATTGCTTTAAAGTTATTCAAAATATTATGATTAAACAGGTGATGATTTTCTTATATTATTCGGAAAATAGCTGGTAGCTAAATGTATGTTGAAATTTTGTATTCAAATAAAACTAAAAATCTCCCTCTGTTTAGTTTAGTCTCTATTTACATAGGGAATAAAGGGTATATTTACGAAAAGTTAAGTTCTAGTGTTGTAATGAAGAATTTGTTGTGGTCAAGTTTCTGTTGTTCAACGTCAGGTGGACGAACCCATGGGAAATTATCCAACAAGTCCACCAGAATTATGGAAGCTATTCTACACAAAAAAAAAAAACACCAAAGATATATTTTGACTTGATTCTGAAACTATCACTAGAAAGATTACTTTTCAGTTTATTATCAAGTGATCCTTTCGTTTAGTGACTTAGAAAACGAATTATTTGTGGTGTTAAAGGCGACAGATAAAACAACTTGTCTAACATACATGAAAAACCTTTTGTTTTATTGTATTTGAAATTCTACTATTTAATCCTAATTCTGATTTTTGTTCCAAATGAATTTTCCAAAGTCATCACTCATCACATTAGGCAATATCTAAATCATAAAAAAGTATGATTCTGTTTGGAATTATGATCTGGATCTTCATCTATTCGGGAATGTTTCATAGAATTCTACAACAAAAAAAAAAATCAGTAATAGAGTTCAGTCAACTGGAAAAGTCAGTAAAAAGTTCAAAACTATTCGATATAAAGTGGAAAATCTAGATTTATAACGTGAGTGTGCATCATTTTTTCTAAACCTAATCATCCGAATTGTTCACATTTATCATATTGAAAGCCATAATACGCGTAGTCTATGCGTATTATTCTAAATAAAATCGTGATCTCTATCTCGAGCCATAAAGTTACCAAATTTATTTCTATTATTACATTTCAGTCGATAAATTTCATTATTCAATATTTAGTAATGATGAATGTAGACGATCAAGATCGAAATCGAGATTTTTCATAGAATATAATACTCGAAAAGTTTGATCTAAATGATTCAAACGTAACAAAAAAAAAAAACCAAATATGGAAAATATAAATCGAGCTGTATCCGTTTCCATGTGGAAAATTTTAAATTTATTGTTGTCTTGTTGAATTTTCTCCTTGCGATTTCAAATAAATAAAATCACAACAATTCGTTTAGTAGATCTTCATTTCTTTCTTCTACTTTTTTCACTGATTGAAACTTGACGATTTATGTTGTATTTCTAATATTTGCAGTTAGATGTTAGATCCTACAATTATTATTATAAAGATTGTATATTGTTCATACCAACCAAAACAAAAATGAACACAACACTATATATAAATGACAAGATAGTAATACGGAATGTATAAAAGACCCTTGTTCAACGACATATCCATTCTCTCCCTCATTACAAAGATTCAAACCTCTTCTATTTTCTAATCCTTTCATCCTTTGGGGAACTGTAATCATTCCCCTGGTTAAATCTTCTTCTGTATACGTTTCATATAATAATACCCCTGAATATATTCTCTCTCTTTACTACTCTCTATCTCTCTTCATCTCTGGTATTATTATTATTATTATTATGATTATTATTATCATTATTCAACTTAATATTAATTAAAATACGCATCAATTACAATAAAATGAAACATTATTAATTAGATGAAAATAAATGAAAGTTTCTTGTGATTTTAGCCGTACACACAACAGAAACCAACAAAAAAATAAAAATAACCCTAATTTCCAACTTGATTTAGGTTCGTGTTACTGTCGACTAATTTAACTGACAATTGACGACCACTGAAATAGAAATTTTCAAACCCTCAAATTCACCCCAAATTAACCTTCTTTTATTATCCGATGATTCACAATTTAACTCGCATTTAATGAACAAATAAATAATTTATTGATAAAGAATAATAATAAGAGAAATAATTGTTTAATAATTTAATTTTGACTGGCCCGGCGTCTCCGCCAAACATTCATCCGGATTAATTTTCCGCAATTTATTCATATTTTTAATCAAATCTTAATTAATTAATTTTTGATTATTAATTTAGCTGCGGGTCGCAATAAATTCAAATAATAGATGGAGAATTTTCCATTGAAATTCAAGTGATAACAAAATTTCCATGTAGAATAAAATTGTTAAAGTTATAACGTATTCGTCGAGAGTAATAAATCTCGATTTTTCTTTATCAATTGTTTGTTGGTTGTTTTTTCGTTTGGCTAAAATGAAAAACAAACGTTATTATTAAATTTGAAGAAGGATACTCATTATTTGACTGTTATCCTAATTATAAAGACTTAAAAAAGACTTTATTGTTTCATTCATACAATTTCGTTTGTTTGTTGAGAACAATTTTCTCTATACTTAATATAAATCTTATTTTATTACCGTGAATTTTTGTGATAGTCGCAATAAATTAATTCCTAACTATGTTACATTATTTGATGTTGAGATCACGTATTGCCTCAATGGATTTTCACACATAATAGACCGAATGTCAAAGTTAGAAACATCTGTGCTTTCTACACTGTATATTCCCGTTTATCTCAGTTTAATACCATTATTGTCATTTGTATGGTACAATTTTTTTGATCTCTACTTTTTTTCTTCTTATATTAGCAGCGTATAGTGAATTTGAAGCGACATCATTTGAAGATCATGATAATGATAAAAGTCAATGATAGGGGTGACTTGATATACACGTACCGTGTTTTGATGTGAAAACGAATACTATCGTGAAATTAGAACGTATAACGTAAATCCATTTGATTATATCCCCTTGGAAAAGTCTCGCCTTGATTTATATATACAACATTTCCTAATTACGAATTCAATAATGTCAAAAGCAATTTGAAGCACGACTACTTTTCTTTTCGTTTAACAATTTTCACTTTTTTTTGTCGTTCAACTGTATTCAATTATTAGAATGTTTAAAAAAAAAAACTTAACAAAAATTTGTTTTCTAAACACTCGAGAACTTGATGTTGAACGCGGAAAGCTGTCAAACCAATCAAAACATTATTTGATGAATTTCCTCGAACTTTGCAATCTATTATTTGATTTTTCTTCAACACACCATATCTCATAACGACAAATCCTAACAATTAAAAATATATAAATAGGAAATTAATAAATAGAGAAAATCGTAACGACAAGTACGAGGGAAATCGGAAAAACATTTTAATTTCTACAAAAAAAAATTTGAAAGTAAAAAATAAATTAAGTTGGTTTTCTTTTGAAAATAGAATTCCATTCGAGAAAGTTGCATTGGGGATCTGAATCTATTGAAAATCATCCCTTAAGTGGAAAGCCTAACAAATAGGAAAATGTAGCTATAACAAAATAAAAATTTTAGTCTTTGGAGAATTTCAAATTCCTCCATTATTGCTTGATAAATAAATAAGTCTTCTCCTTCAACTGCCTATCCATTCTGAATATTGACAATCATCCTAGCTTACTGCTATTCCGAACCATTTTCTATCTATTTATTTATTTTGAAAACCATGTCCTGAGGCTCTTGAGCCATGATATTCTTCTTCTCCTAGGACCTCTCTTTCCAAGCATTATTCTTAAGGATACTAGATACTAGATACTCCAGTTTCCTTTCTTCGATCGTATTTATCACCTCTTTTTCCTCCCTCATTCTTTCAAGTACTGTTTCTGTTATACCTCTGTATACCGATCATATTCTAAGAATCCTTCTGTTTAGTCACATCTCGAGGGCTTCAAGTTTCCTTTGTATATCACTTCGTTCAATGTCCAGGATTCCACTCCATAGTATTAAATGGAGAACAAATATCAGCAAAGGAGTCTTACTTCAATATCTGATTTTAGGTTGCGGCTTCTGAAAAGTTTAGACATTATGGTGGAGGTGACTCTTGCTCATACCTCAAATATGATGGTATTATTTGCATAGCGGATGTTATTTAGGCGTTCATCGCTTAAACAAATTTTGCTATCACAATTTTCCGAAGCTTCTTTGAATATCTCCTACGAATATAGGTTGAATATCAAAGGAGGGACGTTGTCGTACATCCCCCACAGAATGCCAAATGCTTCTGTTGTTTCATCTCCAGCGTTGATTTTTATTGCATTTGTCTGGCTCCAGTATATGTTTTGTATGATTTTGAGATCCTTATCATCAATTCCGATGCCTTTCAGTATTGGTAATTTCTGTTAGTGCTGTATTTTGTCAATCGTTTTTTGATAATTTACGAAACAGGTGTAGATGTCATAATTTATGTTCCAACATATCTGGTTCTAATACCATCTATGATTCTAAATTGTGTGTCTGGAACTCTTACTTCGCATATTTTGTATATTCTACGATGAAAAATTTTGAGGAAAAGTTGGAGAAAATGGTTGATATTGGACTTATGGTAAATGAGTACAATCACGATTTCTTCTAAAATTGTACTTCAATCTCTATATTTGATGCAGATCAGAATCAAGATTAGGATAGAAATATTGAAAACTGTATGTTTAGTCGGAAATAATCTGCTAGCTTTCAATTAATCATTTATTTGAATAACTTTCTTAATTCGCCTTGTATAAATTTGTTATTTTATTTGCATTGGCATCAAATTCATCAAATAAAATAATAATAATAATACCAAACCATTGAAATGAAAATTTCCAAAGAAATTCAAATTAATAAACTCACAAAACTTTATATTGGTTTCTTCGTTTACGTCTTATTTTCTTTCTCTTAAATATTTATACAACGTTGAGAATTAATACTTTTAAAGGGAAAACAGACTTTTCTTAAAAATAACGACAATCTTTTATGTGTCAAATTTAAAGTTGGGAATTATTTGAAAACATCAAAACGACTTTATGAAGGGTTTTTCTTTTATCAAGGAAAAAAAAGCTCATGATTGAATTAGAACAATTGGATTTTTTTCCACCTTTGTTGTGCTCTAAGACTTTAAAGCTCTATTGAAACATTCTTCTATTATTACCATATGTGACTATAACTTGAATGAAACTTGAACAAACAACTTTTAGTTTTGGAGACATTTATTAAGAGGAATTTAATTAAAAATTATTTAATTCACGATAATAGATTAACGGAGATAGAGAATGTAATTTAGAATTTGAACATCAAACGAATTTCGTTAAAATTAAACTATATACAAGTTGTTTATTGTTGGTTTTATGTGGGCGAAATTTCAAAAACTGATAAATACGACCATAATGTAAATAGAAGCGGGTGTTAAATAATGGAACGTTCAAAAATGGAAATGTTTCTACAAAAAAGAGAAACGATAAGAACTAAAGAAAAATATGGCGATTTAGTTGAGAAATATGTGAATAACAATTGCAAATAGAAATTTTTCACAGATCTTCTAGAATGCACGCAAAGTTTCTTTATTAAATTTCTAGATTAATATGTAGATCGAGATAAAGATAAATATCGAGAATTGTATAAAAAAATCTAGAAATAATTTGCGGATAATCGTTTAATTAGCGTCGTTTTACAGGCTAATATTAGTGGAAATGGCACAATTAAAGGTGATGATCTCGATTTTCTAACTTTTATTTAGATAAATTGAATTAAACCTAAGAATTAAGGCCAATAAAAATCAACACGAAAGTTTTAGTTGCTTTTATAGGGAGAATCGATTACTAGAAATGCCAAATTTCTATTTAACAACTTAACAACAACAACAATGGTTGATTGTTTTAATTAATTTTCTTTATCTTATGCCTACTTGTTGGAGATTCTATCATCAACATCATCATCAACATCCATCCTTCCCCGCCTATCGAGATTTACCATTCTAGTTTTAGTGGTAGGTCGATAATGTGTTGAGTGGTTTGTATCTTCACCACTTATACCCCTATTGTTCGTTGTATTTCACATTTTAATAATTAATTAATTTAATAGTTTCACAAAATTATATGAATCTATTCGTTTGATAACCGGAACAATAGGTTGCCATTTATCAACAAAATTAATATTGCAAAAGACAAACTAGATATTTATTAAAAGATTAAACTATTTTCAATCGATTCAATCAATAATTCATAGAATAAAAAAAAGATACAAGAATTGAATGAATTATACCCATTTTATATATTATGAAGTTTTTCAGATAGAATTCTATTAAAAACTTGGAAATTTTTTAATGGAGCTTGTTAACAACTGACAAAAACTATTTGATGACACTTATTAGGGATTTTCTTTAATTTTTACATTGTCGATATTTAATTTCCGTTACTTGAAAAGAAAAAAAACTAATAAGAAAATAGTACGAAAACATCAAATTCAATTTAGATTTTGATCGAATTCTAAATTCAATCTATGGAGGATATGTTTTAGATTGTGGAGTTGTTTGAACAATTTTTGTTATTTCTAAAATTTATTCCAGGATTTCAAACGTGATATGGTGAAATATAGAAAATTCAACGACAACAATTAGTTTAATTTACATTTTAGATTCGTTGTATTTTTAAGAAGAAAAAAAGACTGATGGTGATGAGTTTTTCTGGTAAAAATATCACTAGAAAATCGACGGAAATAAATACAGAACAATTAAAAAATACTTCTCTTTCAAATTGATTTAGATGAATCAATATCAAGATGAGGATTGGGGTGTTTTTATGGTTGTTGAATTGTAATCCAGAATAATGAGGATATGTAAAAACATTGCCTAGAATATCCTAAAATCATTTCAATGTAGAATGAATTATTTCCATGATATTCTAATAATGAAAAATTAAATATTTGGGTCGGCTAATTTGCTTTCTGCAATATAAAATTATACAAGCTTAAGTGAGAAAGCATGTTAATTTAGACACGTCCGTCAACTAATTGGCGATCGGAAAAAATTATGGAAAGTGTTTGAAATTTGTTTCAAAGGATAATCATACTTCGGATGTCCCTCGACAATGTTGGGTTGATATTTTCACCTTAATATTAACTTACTAACAATAAGAGAAACTTTTCTCAAAATCATCACACCTCGGAACCAAACAAACTGGACAATCAAATTCCCAAAATAATTATTTTATATCATCTAGATACATTATTGAAATTATATTAAGGAAATGATAGTGAGAGATTACTTGCTTAGCTCCTGTAACATCCAAATCCGGTTAGTAATTGGAATTTTTTTTACCACTGTTCTATAATTATGAAGATTTTGGAAAAAATATATGTCATAGAGCAAAGTAAGTGGCGTTGAATTAAATGAAAATATCTCGAAAATACTTCTCGGTCGTATAAATTACTTGAACATTTTGTAAGCAATTTCCTCCCAACTCATTTTAGAAATATTTGAAAGTTATTCAATAAATGCAAACACTCATCTGACAGGAATAATTAATTTTCTCTAAATTGAAAGATGAAGAATGTTTAGCTTGGGCAAGAAACTGATATCAATAGATTTACTCATACAAATAATCTTGATCAAAAATATTCAAATTTCATCAGAAAAATCAGTAGATGAAAGTTGAGAGTTACGAAAGAAGTCTAGAAGAATTTGACAACCGTACAGTTTTCCGAAGAAAATAAGAGCCGCTTATTTTATTGAACAACACGATTTTCCAATTTCCAAACTAAAGTGTTTTCAACTGGAAAATTTAAACATAGAATAGAAAATTATTTGGAAAATTCATTTATTCGTTAAAGTATTGTGATTTCAATTAAACACCTGAAGCTGAGAATTCACGCATGGAAAACGAAGCACAACAAAGTTTAAAACTAAAAATAAACATTTATTAAAATTTTAATTATCAATTTACAGATGAAAATTCAGGGGAAATACTTATCTGTTTTTTTTCTCGTAAATTTTAAATACGATTGTCTGAATTATTAATAAGAATAAAAAATTTACATATTTTCGAATGAAAAATTATGTTGTTGCATATTGCATATCCTGTAATTGAAAATATAAATATTTTCACACATTCATTAATAAACAACTATATCGATGATGATCAATCGAGTCACGTTTCCATTTAATTGAACCAGAAACTCGATTTCAAGAGATTCTAGAGAATTGTATTGCAAACGGTTATATATCATAAATGTTGATGGATAATGCAACTAAATTGTATTTCTCTCATTTCTCGTCTATTATATTACTCCTGTAAAGTTATTAACTTTCTCACTTTTGCACTACAGTAGAGAATGAAGCAACAACAACAACAGCAGCAGCAAAAAGCAAATGAAATATTACAGATGAGATTTCTTTAGACAAGATGATAAAACAGTTGAAGAATCTTATTATATTCTTTGGTGTTTTTTCAATTTGTCATTCTACAGTAATTCCAAAGTCAATTTAATAAATTGAATCCAGATATTAGTGTTCGAAAATAAAACTATATACAGCAAAATCTCTCTTGGGCGGATATCTACGGGGGAACGAAAAGTGTCCATTAAAGCTAAGTCTCGCCTTATGGAATGAAAAGTTTGAGTAATTAGGAAGTGTGTGGTCATGGTGGATGTCAAGCTATGGAAGGAGTCCTTTTAGGGAGATCTCACTGTAGGTGATAAAACAATTCATGAAACCAGACGTTTTTGCTTTGATTAGACTCATTGGATTTCGTCCAATTTCATTATTATTGGTCGTTGAATAAAATTTCCAATTGGAGTAACTCCAACAAATTCGGAAAAAAAATTCATTAATTAATATAATTTTCAATCCTATTGTTATTATTATTATTATTATTATTCAGTTGGATTATACATATAGTTATATTTTTCATTGCTGGGTCTATTATCTGTATTCGTGATTGTTAGAAAAGAATGTGATATAACAAAAGAATGTTGTATAACAAACTGGAGAAAGATCTCAATGGAGTTTCTTAAAGTTTTTTAGATTTGAACAACGACAACTATAACAGAGAAAACTTTTATAACACATGGTTAATATTGTAGAATTGAAAAGTTGGTTTTTAGAACAAGATTGTTCTGTTAAACAAAAAAAAAAAACAAAGAAAAAATTATTGCCGAGAAATTTATAGCCACCAATAAAGTTTTTGTGATAAAATTGCTCGACTGTGGATTTGTTAAGTATTTTACAAGAAAGTCAACTCAAAAATTTCTCTAGCACTCAATAATTACTGTATGTTTCTATAATATTGTAAATCAAATTAAATAGGCCAATAATTGCTAGAGTGACACACACTCTAGCACTGAAAGCACTATTTTTATGACTTTTTATAAAATAGGGGCCAGTCTGTTGTAAGTTCCGATTGACCTGCACCAAGTCACAATAAGCTAGATCAATAGTGCCTTTAGCAAACTCTTCAAATTATTATCCGTTGTTTTGCAATACAATGCACATTTTTTCGCTGGTGAATAATAGTTGCGTCGTTTGTTGCTAGATATCCCAATTCTCTATTGATTATCGTTCAATTTTGGTATATTAAGATTGCAGTTCTTAGTGAATTAAATCACAACTTGCACTGCCATCACTTAATTTTTTAGTACTCAAGCAGTCAAATAGTATATTAGGGCTACTGAATGTTCTATCTGTTTATAAAGAGGAAAAAAATGATGCAGTTGCTTACAACTCTTTGCCAGCGTGGATGGAAACTTGTAAATCCTATTTTTGATGGGTGCCTTGTTGCCTTTGCAAAGTGAAAAGCAGAAGGTACATGATTTAGGGAGTGTAGTGAATGCAAAATAATTTCACAGCATAGTTCTAGGAGTCGCCAAAGCTACTTGTCAATATTCGTGTTGCAATATCATTGCTTCATGTTAAACACCGTCGGCCTTTTTCCTTGAAGTCGCCTATCTACCTACAGTATTCTTCCAAAACGAGCTTTTCTTTGGATAGATGTCCCACTATATACACAGCATTCTCTTTTTCAGGCTCAATTAAGGTTTAGAGATGGAGAAACAGATTGTCCGGGCTAACATTAAGCTCTTTACCTTACAATGTTTTCCTACATAATCCAATATTTATCACCAGTTATCATACAATAGCCCAAGAGAGGTTTGTTTTGGTTTCAAGCAAGCAGAATGTGCATATAACGAAACTGTCAAGCAATTTTTTGTTTATTTTATTATTATCGTATCGCCATCAACCAGAGATGTCCGCCCAATGCGTGCCTTATTCCTATAGAAATGACCTGTTAAATCTCCAGTTTATTCTTCTATTGTATTTTCAACAATAATGATCGTTTCCTCTTATAATACAACCGATAATTTTTAAATAGACTTTTTTTAATCCAATACTGATTGTATCTTCTTGAATCTCAATTAATTGTAAGTTGCTCAAGAATATTGAATTTGAGAAAAATTTGGAATTTATAATTTGTGGGAAGACAACAAAACTAATCAATCAACCACATGCAACTTATTGGTTAAGCAGCACGATACAGAAGCGTCCTGTATTATTATACAAAAACGCAAAAGATAGAGTGGCTCTCTGTGAATACATTTTCAGAAAGTACCTACAATTAAGTGAGGTTTACACCAGAAAAAGGCCTTTTTCTGTGTCCTACACTGCGCCGTCAGATTTATTTCGATTACTACAGCATATTCTAAGTAGCTTGAAGTCTAAAATTGATTTCTATCGATCTACAATTGAAAATTTGCACACTAAACGTTGAAAGATTGTCTATAACGAGGGTGATATAAATTACATTATTTATTATAAATACAAACTTCTCAAACATTTATCTGTCAGAATTCTATGTTAAAAATGGCCGAGGCCTAATATCTAAATAGCATAATTCTCCAAAATGCACGGTAGATGCAATAGATTGCATTATTGAAGGATCACTATAAAAATTACAAATAGGTTGATAGTACATATTTCACAAAAAAAATATTGAAATTTAATTTGTTAAATGAGTTTCTTGGTGACAAAGGGAAGACTGGGACAGAACCCCCCTCTAACCTTGTTGGTACTATTTATTTTAATTTCAACAATCAAATCAGTTTACTTTTGTTTCGAACGACTTCACTGACATTTTGCTGAATTTCAAATAATAATAAAAAATTCTGGGGTACCACGGTCTCCTCTGAAAAATGATAAAATATCAAAGCTATTATGATTGGAAGAAAAGTAAATTTTTTGCTTTATCAAATTTTTTACCCCGTCAAACCCTATATCTTGATTCTAAATATTTCTAATTCATGCAAAAGTATTGGGCGTGTCTATTCCAGTCCCATCGAAGTTTAGAACAGCGATTCCCAAAAAGGCTGATTACTTACGAAATGAGGAAAATCTTCAAGAAGGGTTCATATCTCCGACATCTTATTAAGACAAGAAGCACACTTGTTGAAGATTTCATATTTCTGATTGCTCACGAATATAGAAACAACACTTCTCAAAGAAATTATATTTCTGACGTCTTATTGATTGAGAAGTTCTTAATTAAGAGTCGTTAAGATCTCACATTCAAACTTTCTTAGAAATTCTTCAAAAAAGTATACGTTTTAAAGTCATTCTGATTTGTATGTTGTCCGGGCTTCTTTATCCTTGTATCCTGAAACCATCCCATATTGCATTTGAACAAATTCTAAACTTGCTGATTTTACATTTGAAAACAAAAAATTATACGCTCAATTTCTAGTCGGAGTAGTAATTGATCGATATTATAGTTCCCAATAAATTTGTAATCAATATATATTATGAAAGAAAGTGGACAATATGCGTAACGCTAAAGCTCAGAAGTGAGTCCAGTTACGATCAAGTGAGTTATATGGCGTGGTAGCCCTCCATTTCCTGTCCATGAAGAAAGTTTCCGTTTTTACTTGATGATCGTGTTTTTGAAGATATAAGGGCTGAAAGTTTCGCCCTTTAGAAATTTCTAGGACAGTCCACAATACTCTGGAATGTTGGGAAACATCTACCTACGTCATGGGTTTAAACGTACGAGAACATCTATTCTTTTATTCCAACTACCGCACAGTCTTATATCAACTCCCTGAGCGAAGCCGGGTACCCCAGCTAGTTTCTAATAAAATTACCTCAATTATTGCTGGATTTTCAAATTTTGTAATACCTACATTCAATCATTTTTTTTTATAAGGTATAATCAAAATCGATGTTCCATCTATGGACAATTTTCAAATGTGAAATTTATAGCATATAGGTATGTGAATTTGAATAATTGAAGCAATATTTCTATGATGAATTGAGCATGTATAATACCGTAGTTGAACATTTACCTTCATCTAGCTATGTATATATCTATCTATCTATATAGTTGTATTTATCTATCTATATTTTAGTGCGGTTATTTAGTATTCAGATAAGGTTCTCTCTTATTACCTGAATGCTGACCGGAGCGCGAAATTGCTCTTCAATCACCCAGCACATCACTATATCTCGATCCCTTTTCAACCTTTATAATACTATTATATCATGGAAGAATACAAGAAAAACAAAACAAAAAATATACAACTTGATCTTTCGCTATATTAAATTTATTAGTATTATCAAGACTATCATAATCATTATAAAATATTGTAATTTTTTTATTGCTTGATGGCAGTTTAATTGCAAATTTCATCAACAATGACATTATGATAAATTCGAGTTAATAGCTGACTATATTTATTTAGTATCCTGATGTGTATTATTACAATGTACATATACTCGTACATATATATAGTGAATTAGGTCCCCTGATGGCTTGCCTAGTAATTACATCCACCATATTGATGGGGAAATAAATTGAACTTCGATCAGCCCATTCTCTATCCTATTAACAAACAAAAATTATCGCATAAATTCAAACACAAAACAAACTAACAAACATAACAATTCAATTTTAATAATTATTCATCATACGAGATCTATAAACAATTCATAATTATTCAATTTTAAATTTCTTATAATAAGTTTTTCGAAATCGCATTGCCACAATTATTACTAGATTGCAATTCGTTTAATTATTCATGTTATATATATTTTTCTATTTTGCGTCTTTAATAGCGTTGTTAAGGTAACAAAAGGAGTGCTTTAATAAAAAAGGAGTGCTTCAATGAAAAAGGAGTGCTTTAATGAATATTAAAGCACTCCTTCCAATTTCAAAGGGCCAATTTTTATCAAAAAGGGTGCAAAATAGAAAAAATAGTATAAAAAACTCGTTTCAAAAGACAATTCCTGCACTCGACCATTAAAAAACTCGCGCTGCGTGCTCGTTTTTGAAACTTGGTCTCGTGCAGGAATTGCCATTTTTTTAAACTTGTTTTTTAATGTACTATTTTTTGTTTACTATTGGTATTATTTATCACTGCATTTTTAGATTAATTACAATTCTATTCAATAGTTAATTAATATTTTATTCGTCAATAAAATTGCACTAATCATTAAATTC
Organism: Zonitis immaculata; assembly: GCA_037414775.1. Taxonomy (NCBI): domain Eukaryota; kingdom Metazoa; phylum Arthropoda; class Insecta; order Coleoptera; family Meloidae; genus Zonitis; species Zonitis immaculata. Next base: position 28,609 of record JAZBGX010000397.1, read on the forward strand.
CAGCTTGCTCTAGCAATTGATAAAATCGATGAAATTACTCTATTTATTGTAAATTATTGTTCCAATTCACGATTGGATTCTAATATATGCGGTAATTTCCGGATTTTTTGAATGAGAATGTGCCAATTATTGCTAAATTCTAAGTTACACTATACAACAAAAGAACAATGTTTATTATTTTTTTCTTACGATTCTGTACTCAACCACGACTATCTCGTTTCGTAAAACAATCCAAAGGTTCGTTATATAATTGAATTCTCTTGTCCCATAGATACAAAATAGCATACAGTTCTATGTAAAATGGTTAAATTACAAGGGTCGACTGTGTGAAACGAAAAGGGACGACTCAAGAGGGTGAGACTATACAACTATCAATATTAATGTTCATTGGGGAATATAAGAGGATATGTTGCCGTCGTCGTCCTCGTCGTCGTTCGTTCGTTTACTTGGCAGATAAACAAAGGAATTTCACACCAATTGATAATGATAATTCCAATAAATTACACTTAAGTGAAAGGCCTACGAGCAAGTTTGATCATCTTCAGTTAGCACTTAATCTCAATTCTATTGTTAGCCCAGATTTTTTTATATCCCGAAATTATTATCAAAATCTATTGAAGTAGAATGTAAAGTGTATAAAGACATTATAAAATTCATTTCAACATAGAAACATTGAACATTTTCAATTGCAGGCAAATAAAGTTGTGAGTTTTCAACTCGGTATTTAAGTCAAGATTACTACCTTATTACGCCCTGTATGATTTTTTCAAAACTGTTCTATTGGGAGACATTATTATTATTTTTATTATTATTATGTTGCTAATAGAAATGCGCCATTAATGGAATTTGCTCGAGCTATTAATTATTGTTAGTCTCTATAGAAATTCATTATTCTTGTATCTTTCAATAAAAATGGGAAAATTATTGCTGTAGGCATCTCCACAAACTAAACAAAACCACTCTTCAGTTCCAGAATCTGTATCTGAGTACGAAATCTTCGTCATCCTTTACATCTTCTCGTCTTTTTGATCTTTCTTTATGATCTGTACTTTTTCCTTTATCTTTCTCTTCCTGCTTTTATTTCTAATTAATTATTTCTTTACATTATTTTTGTGATACTTCTCTTTTCTGTGTGTCAGGTAGATTTTTTATGCTTCGGTCGCTGTTAAACTGTTTTTTGAGATATAGCTCTAGGGAAAAGTCTAATCTCTTAGAAGGGACATTTCGTCTGTTTTTGGTGCTAGATAGTCCTGCAAACGGTTCACCTGTCATCATATAATCAATTGTCTATATTGTCATTGTTTTAGTTGAATTGTCCCTTATCCAAGCGGTCTACAATCTGTTTAAACAGTTTCTCAATTTTATAAATCACCAAAAGAATTGTCAACTCTAATTGACTCAGGTGAGCTGTTCCTGACAAATATATCTGTGTTCTGTTCTCCAGGAAAAACGGACAATGGTGGGGAAAATAGCAGCAACTGTTTTATATGTTTTGGTATTCGCAAGTTTGTAACTTCTGTCCCATAGATATTTCAAATTTGAGAGGACAAAAAGCTTCTCTGACGAAATTTCCCACGTTTGTTCTATTGAAAGATATTGCTCCGCTTAAAAACATCCCATCTTACCATAAATTTGGTAAGCCACTCTGGTCCAGTTATTTTATTATCGTGCTAAGATGAATCGATATTTGGACTGTCAATAGTTACAGTGCAGCAATCCAAAATAAATATAAGCGCATTTTGATCGATAAGAAGCTACTTTCTCTTCATTCATTCAACCTCGGCTGAACATTTCAAACAGAAAGATTTAAACAGCTTTACTTTTTTCTAATGTACCTATTTGTACAGAGACACGTGGCAAAAGATCGAATAATTCAGCTGCTTTTTCAGAACAATTGTGCCATCTTCTGAGACTTCAATTATGGTCAACTCATACACATACGGACCATTAGATGCTCTTCCGGACTTTATCTTATAGTTCGTCATCCTAAATCACGAAAGAAACTATATATAATAACGTAATTTGCATGCCAATATTTGAAAAAATTAGTCTATCTAGATGAATCAAAATACAAGCGGCGAGTCATTGTTCAACGTATAATTTTGGACATTTTCCCCCATTTATAATAAAATATTGAGATCTCTGAAGAGGTGGAAGCAGCATTTTGATACTCAATACAATTGCAAGACAAATAGCTGAACAAAATTTTTAAAAAGATCAATGAAAATACCTTGATTAACGAAATGAGTTTTAATCTTCAAACCTGACTTATGTATATGGAGCATATGCAAATAACACCTTGCTGCGCCATATAGCAAGATATTTATTGTGCTAACGTAATAGAACTCGTCATTGGAACCATTTTTTGTTTGATCAAAAATTCAAAAATCTACCGCGTACAGTGCGTGTTACTACTTGTATCCCTGTTAAAACTAGTCCCTATAGCTCCCTTCGTTAATGTGTTATTCCCAATCCAAATTGCGCGAAAAATTACTAGATTGAACATTACTCTAGCAATTGAATTTGATCATTTGTATTCTCATTGCATTTTCCAATAAAATTGTTTCAATTACGCTAGAATGATAGTTTCTCTAACAATTTTTAGACGAATTGTGCCATCATTCACCGGTGGATTGTGAATCAATAATTGCCAGATTTCCTTGGTTTGCAAAAAAAATCAAGATTTATTTAGGAATAAATTCTAGGAATTTTACTTATTTTGATAAGGAAAGTAAGAAGTTTTACTCTAGGGGATTTTTCTCGAAATATTAAATTCACTGATATTATTCCTACAAAGGCGATATTTTTGATAAACTTGACACGAATTTTGTTGAAAAATGAGAAGCTTCAAGGGAAAATGTTAGAGATTCAAAGATTCCCCGAATGTTAGCCACAAACTGGTGGGTACACAGAAAATAAAACAAATATGATAACAGAGGAAATATTAGTTTCCTGATAGAGTTACACGAATTTCTTAAAGGCGGGATTTTTTATAGCCATAACAACATTTAGAAAATTGCTACTTTTGTATTTTGTATCACAAATTAAAGAAACCTTAAGCAATTTTCCAACAATATGATCGGATTAAAAATTTTGTGGAAATTCTTCCCGATATCTGGATAAAGCCCATGTTAAATAATTTAACTGACTTATTCAATTTTTGTTTGTTTGTAATAAATAAAAACTGTAGTTAACGAGTAGACAGAGTTTAATTTAGATGAAGAATGGTGGAATAAACGGTAGTCACACCTGCTTTTCATTTCTACGTATATTCAAAAGATGAAAAGCTTCCGGAAAACTTCATAAAGCACTTCATCAATTAATTTAGATCTAAGCACCGGGTTTAAACTCGCTTTGTTCCTCTCATTTTGTAGAGATAATTCAATTCAATATTTATGTATATTAATCTGAATAATGCGATTATAAAATTATATTCGGTAGATAGAAAATAATTTATATTATGGAAAATAAGGTTGTCAATTTTTGAAAATTTTCCAATTGAAAAAAAAAACATATTCATACCATTCGTTATCTATTGATTTCCAGTAATAAAATCCATAAAATCCACCTGGAGCGTTTTTATATCAACTTACAAAAGACAAGTCGTCGACGCAAATTGCGGAAAATCTCTAAAGATATACGAAATTTATATAAGAAAACACTCGATTTTCTTATTGTTTTTTTTTTCTCTCATAAGTAGATATAATAAATATAGAGATATAAATAAAAGAAAATTTTTGATTGAATTTAATAACAAATTGCACTTTAATGGTGAACTTGAAAGTTTGTCGTTTTCCTCTCAATCTCTCTCTATTTCCCTCAGTTTTCCACCATGAAAATCTCATTCGCTTATCTTTGTTGAACAGCTCGCGAACAATTTCACCACTACGATTTCCTGCAGCTGACACATTCACTGATCTAGAAACAGTATCGTTTCCTTCTTGATCATAAAACATAACGATACGAATTATTATACGTGTTGCTCAATTCAATTTCAATAATAATAATAATAATAATGATAGTAATAAATTTTCAATTAAAATTCATTACAACAAACGAATCGTAAATTTCAATTTTCCTAAATTGAATGACAAAATCATCAACAAAACCTATGAAATCGACAGCAGTTGAATTTCAACTTCAAATCATAATTATTGACTGGAATTCGATAATTAATCAGAGATTCAACTGTTCTGATGATAAATTAATCCTAGCTAGCATCAATTCAGCTCTAATTATTATTATAACATTTGAAATTACATTTTTTTTAACTCGTTTGTAATTTCACAATTCTATTATGGGTTTTTTAAATTTTTTAAAGTTTCTTAATTCAAGTTTGTTGATGTAGAAAATATTCACAGTGGGGAGCTTTCATCATTCAATCAAAAGCAAAACGGCTTTCGACCACTCTTTAATTCTCAGCAAATCCATACAATCGAAGAATAGACTTTTGAATTGAAATTTGTGTGATGGATTTATTTTACTTTTATCATCATTATTATTATTATTTTGGATCAACGACTTTATTTTATTAAACTACAACAAGGTTTCAATACTTTCTATTATACAGTTTGTTCCAAAATTGATGTTCCTAATAAACAATATAAAAATAATATAGAATATAGTATATCTAGGCTTCTAAAACATTTGAATATACATATTATATTGTTCATTCCTTAGTTAAGAGTTTTATAATAGTACAATAAAAAACAAGTTTCAAAAAATGACAATTCCTGCACGAGACCAAGTTTCAAAAACGAGCGCGCAGCG